>CAEGAD010079419.1:0-148017 GCA_903067055.1 Poeciliopsis paucimaculata | reverse complement strand
AAAATTGAAATTTGTTAAATGTTTTGTGATCTAAGTGTATTTGTTTTATCTATTGAAATATGTCATCAGACCTGACCTCATTGTGACAAGATGCTGCTGCTCTTTCCTCTGATTGTGTTTGTGATTCTAATTCTTCCGGACAATGTTAAAGGTAAATGACTATCTTATTTGTTTTTGTTTGTTTGTTTTTATTTATCTTCTTAAGTCAGCAGTGTTTTCCTTTACAATGAAAAACATTTGATCTGTTCATACGATAAACAAATCAAAACAAACTGAGTCACAAACTAATAGGGTAAATAGTTTATAAATTCAGTTTTGTTTTAAAGCATTTTGTTGTGTTTCACAGGTGCTGGGAATGATGTTTGTGTGCAGATTGGAGAAGATTGGATTCTTAATGTCACCGAAAAAGACATTCTTAAGAAGTTTCACACTTTTTACTGGAAGTTTAATTTAAAAAATACATTAGTGGTGTTTGATTCCAGTGGCGAACCCACAGTGAAGAATAACTACACTGGAAGAATTGAACTTTTTGGAGATGAAGGATGTGTGAAATTAAAGAATCTACAAAAATCCGACAGCGGCGTTTACTCTGCAGTGGGTGCAGGAGGCAAACATGAGCTACTGGAAGAATACAACGTTACAGTTAAAGGTAGGTTTTAAAGAAAACATGCTATATAGAAGTCAAAACCCAAATATGTGCAATCTGCAGAACAATCCTATCGGATTCACTTTGCTTTAATGTTTTTAAACCTTCTGTTAATAATCTGATCGTAGCCATAGCAACCAGGTCAGCAATGATGATCCAGTCCTGTTCCAGATCAGGAAGCAAGACTGAGGAGTAAAAAGCATTTTGGTTTAAACCAGTTGGAAAACATATTGCTGCTTAGTAACATCTCTGTTCTCCACCAAAGATTTACAGATCAAATTATAACAGGGATATCAAACTCTTAATGTGTCCAAACATTAAGATGCGTTTCTGCTTTAGCACAATTAAATCCAATTAGTATGTTATTAGTAGGACCTTGTAGAACTTGCCTACCTCGTGAGGAGATTATTCAGCCTTTGGCATCAAGGTTGCTGGATCAGAACGACAAATTATGTTACTTATGTTCTCTTATTTTATCTTTTCAGACCAAAATACGGCTACCACAGTTGCTCCTTCTACTGCTGCTCCTTCTACTGCTGCTTCTTCTACTGCTGCTTCTTCTACTGCTGCTCCTTCTGCTGCTCCTTCTACTGCTGCTCCTTCTACTCCTTCTACTGCTGCTTCTTCTACTGCTGCTCCTTCTACTGCTGCTTCTTCTACTGCTGCTCCTTCTGCTGCTCCTTCTACTGCTGCTCCTTCTACTCCTTCTACTGCTGCTTCTTCTACTGCTGCTCCTTCTACTGCTGCTCCTTCTACTGTTTCTCCTGCTGATATTGGCATTGCTGTTTCTGTTGTTCTTGCCATCATTGTTGCTGCAGCTATTGGGCTATGGTGTCATCTAAAGAAGGTAAGTCCATTTATTTAATACAACATAAATATTACCTGATTTAATTCCCTGCCCTATGCTGTGGTTTAAACATCTTGTTTCTTCTTCTTCTTCATTAGAATTATCCTGGCTTAGAATATCGAGTTATCAATGCTATTATTAATGCTAACTGAGATAAATGTTGACATTTCTGTCCCCAGTGCAAGTCCTCAGCTACTTCCCAAGACCAGACAGGACCTGTACATTTTTCAGCGGGCTCTGGTTCAATTTCTCCAACCATTCTCATGCCCCTTCCACCTCTCTCTAACAACGGAGCTCCCCACCTCATTTCTGAGGATGAGGTCAATCTCCTAACAGAGGAAAACTCTGCAGATTTACCAAAAGCTGCAAAGAAAACCACAGACTTACCCTGAATGTTTGAAGAGCAAGCACACTTCACAGTTCCTCTTCTTCACTCTCTGCTGCGGTACAGTTCTCTTTCCACAGGTCCTGCCCTCATCCATCCATCCATCTATCCATTTTCTGTATATTCTTGTCCCTAGTGGGGTCGGGAGGTGCTGGTGTTTATCTCCAGCTAACATTCCGGGCGAGAGGCGGGATCACCCTGGACAGGTCACCAGTCTGTCGCAGGGCTCCTGCCCTCGTGAAAGCCAGAAATTAGTTTTTCTGTAACTTTCGGTTGTTTCTCTGCCTTTAGCTGTAGCAAAGCAGCAATCTTTGTTAACAGAGCGAAGATCCTTCTATTGGCTCCTATTGGTCGTTTCTAACAGAGAACGTTGAATTTCATAGAAACACGAGTCAGAGAATCTTAATATGTTTGTTTTTTGCATTATTTTATTTATTTATTTTTTTGGTCATAAATTGTCTCATTAAACTGTAAGGACATAAGGGCAGTTAAAAAATTTAATAAAAATTACCAACTGAAGCTTTAATGTCACTGGACAGAAAAAAATATTTTTTATCAGAATCAAAAATGTATTTTTCTGATTACATTTTTTTATCTACTGAACCTGCTGTGCCTTTTGGAGGAAATGTGAACATGCAGAAAATTGTTAACATGCTAAATTATAAACATTTCCTGCTGTACTGTGCAATTTTTAAATGTTTGTCTAATGTCTGTGCTTTATTATTTGTAAATCTTGTCTTTCTTTAAAATGCCAAAAATTGCACAGAACATGAAATATGTTTGTTTTACTTATTTTAATTGATAAGCTCAGACAGTTATCAGTACTTGACTGTTTTGTTTTTTACCAAATACTTTTTTACTTGGAAGTATTTTTTCAGATTATTCCTCTTCTGAGTAAAAGAAGAGGAATAAAACGTATTATGTGTGCAATATGAAGAGAGCTGTGCACTTGAAACTTTACAATAATAACGGGCTGATATGCAGCTCTTGGGGTGGGGATGTACTGTTTTTTCAACCATTATTGCCAAAGAAATAAAGCATTAATGAATTGTTTTTTCTTCAATGTTGACATCTGTGAATAATTTGTTTTAAAGGACTTGAGCTTGAAGTTTTATTGTGTGGTTTGGTGTTTGCTAACCAATCTGAGATTTGTTTACCATATGAACATTTTTATAATAGTTTTCAGGATTCTATTCAGGTTTTAAAGAGATATGAATGCCACATAAATGGATGCTTTTCAGAACATTTAGGCACACTTCTGCTTTGGAGATTAAAACTCTCCTGTCCCTTAAAGAGTCACAAGTTATGGAAGCACATGTCTGTCTACAATGGCGTATTAGAGCCATTGTTAAAAAAGAAAAGTAAATTCCCACCAACAATCTCAGAAATTTTCTAAAAATAAATAAATAAAACTTACAAATTTTTGAATTTTAAAAGTCAAATTTGCTGGGAAAAAAACCCCTCAAATTTTTGACTTTTCAAACTCAAATTCTGTCCTTGAAATTTCTGAGACTCAAAATTGCAGTTTTTTTCTAGTAATTTTCCAACTTTTGAAGCTCAGAAATGTAATTGTTTTTTAAGTGTTTGAATTTACTTCTTTTTTTTCTATCTATTAGGCACTAATGTGTGGTAATTCCAGTTCCTTCATCTGGAAAGAAAAAAAAGGCATTTAGGGCGTAGAAGTGAGAATAATGATATTTACTAAATGAAAACAATATGTGGGTTACGGTAGCTCAGATGGGTCAAAACAAACAAGATTCCCAGAGGACATTTGTCCATCTGAGCATTTATAACTTTATTTGAACGAGTATTTTATAAATTTTAAGAACCTGTGTGTATGTTTGGTTGTTAGCAATAGGGCAGCTTAGAAAAATGTAAATCACAGCCGGTTATAAACATAAATACCGATCAATCACTGCAGGCGCTCCTTAACAATCCGCCGGTGGAGGATTCGGACAGAAGTGACGACAACACGGAGTGGGAGGAGTTTTCCGGTTTTTTGATTTTTTGTTTTTGGCGGATCTGGTTTCAAAACATGTAGAATTATACACGCCCACTTCTGTGCAGATAACTTTATTAAATAAATAGAATTGGGTCCTGAAAGTAAATTCGTCCGACCACGGCAGTTATAAAAGAGATACAGGGGAAACACCAAAAAAGGACAATTGAAGTGAAAATGTATTTCACCTGAATCTAAGATGGCCGTATGTAAAAACCTGTAACTATTAAATAAGCTATATTAAAGGATAAAAATATATTGATACTAAATAATGCTTGGAAGTTGTCTTTCCTTCACACATTTAATCAAAGTAAACTTTTTTTAGTAAGTTATCAATATATTTCATAAGGGAAAGGCATATTTTTCTAATTGGTAAAACATAAATAAATAATGTAGTCTTTGATTACTCAGTTAATGTGCTGCTATAAAGATGCATAAATCATAAAAATCACCACCACCACCAACAACAACAACAACAATAAAATAATAATAATAATAATAATAATAATACGGTATGTAACTGATCATAACATGCTGATTAACTTGACGTTATTAATTACTTTATGTAAATCTGAAAGAAGAGACTCAGGCTAACCCCGCCCACCGGTACGCCGGGACGTAAATGGTGCCTGTGCAACGTATGACGTAGCAAAGCTAATTGCGTCAACAGTTCCTGGTATACTAACCTACAGCTGGACACCTATGGGAAACGTAATTTATGTGCAGATATTTTAGATTAGACTCTGTCCTCTTCAAGTGAAGCTTGAATCTTTGGTGTTTGGTGAGTTTCCTGTTGTCGGCTGGCCGCCACGCCTTTGTTAACTCTGTTCATTGTCAGTCTGGACTTGTATTTCTTGTCTGCACTGAGGTGACTTTCTGTGGTTTCAAATGCAAATTGAAGCATCTAAATCTCAGTTGTGCGTTTGAGAATCTTGTTCGAGTCCCGAAACCATTTCTATGCTTGCAGAAACTTTCTCCTAATTAAAATAGTAAACTTTATTTTATGTCGTTGTATTATTTCTCCTTTTCAGACTTAAATTAATAATTTTATTGCTCAACACGTTACCTGTTTGCTCAGTCAGCACAGGAGGACTGCCTCCAATCACCTTTGACCTCTTTAAACACTTTCGGTCACAAAACTTAATTGGGATTTTTTGTTATTGACCAACACAAATTAGTGGAAATTTGTGAAGAAGGAAAAAGACTGAATGTCTTTCTAAATATTTATTTTACAAATCCAAAAGGGAGTGACTTAGATTTTTGTTCAGGTTCCTGATTTAATTCTTTGCAGATGCATATTTAGCTGCACGTCTCCTGAGTTATACTTCCACCAACTTTGTGTTTCTACAACCAAAATTATTACTTTTATTTAGCTAAATAGCTCAGTTTCAGTCAGATAGTTTGGATTTTATCTGTGAAACCAAATGACTTTATTTGTTTCCCCCTAACATTCATTCAAAAAGTTTATCAAAGTGCTTTACAGGAAACCTAAAAAAACAGAGAATAGACAAACTTAATCAGAAACAAAAGATAAAACCAATAAACAGAATGCTTAGAAAGCAAGAAACATAAACTTTACAATTTAAGAAAATAAAAAGGAAAGATATGAAATAAGTTGCGATAAACAATGTTTTCAATCCTTAACGGCACTTTTTGACCCTTAGGTCATGTTTTAAAGTTATTTTCTCATCAAAAACATACCTGGAGTGTTGCTTAAATTTTTTTCATGCATGTTTGAGAAATCCCTTAATCTCCATGGCAACCATTCAGCTGTACAAAACACCTTGGTGGACCTGGCTCCACCCTGGAGTCGTAGCTCCTCCTTTGAGCTGCAGTTTGCAAACTTCTGAGCTTTTGTCTCTCAGAGCATCCCTCCCCCACTCAGCTCCTTCAGACTAGCCAGCAGCAATTAGCAAACAAAGTAAAATTTCTTTTAAGTCATATTAGACATAGAGCATTTTTTTAACAACTGAAGGTAACATTGTTACTTGATTGTGTTATAAATTGGTGGCTATGTGCCTGGAAAACACATAACACTGCCCCTTTAAGAAAGTTGGGCGTAGCAAATCAAGACTGCAGGAAGAAGAGTTTAATTGATTGGTGAAATTTAGCTATTTTCTCTCCATTTGTTATGTTGCTGTGCAGATTAACCCTCTCATCTTATTTCATTTTTCTGCAAAGAAGTTGGGAAACTGATCGGAGGCACTGATGGAGTGAAGTTCAGATGCTACAGTCACAGGAGTTACTATTAACCTGTTAACTGTGGCAAACAAGGCGCGAACATTGATTGATGCTTTGTTGGTATTTGATGTGAAGTCATTAGAAAATGCACCAGTGTTTGTGGAAGTAAGAACATGTGAATGCTTTACTCTTTGTGTCTCTCTGCAGAAATGAAGGCGGTGGCCTTGAAGCAGCTGAATGCAGCTTCAGGAAGTCAGACCTCCAACTACTGCCCTCCAAGTTTGGAGAATAAAATTTTATCCCCAGTGTCAACGATGACATCCGGGTCGTCGCTGTTTCATCCTTCTTCCCTTCTGTCTCTTCAGCCAACCAGCCTGTCCTTCACCTCTTCTTCTTCTCTGCTCTCCTCCTCTTCCTCCACCAGTTCTCCTCTCCTCAGCACCCAGAACAAACTCCTCTCCTCTGGGTCTCATAGTCGTACCTCTTCCTTCACCTCCACTGTCGCCTCCAACGCTCTGGTTTCCTCATCACTGACCGGGGATTCTCTGCTGAACCGCTTCGCTGATCCTCCTTCATTCCTGAAACGAGATGGAGAGAAGAAAAATGATGCAGAAGAAGAAGAAGAGGAAATATCAGAAGAGATGCAATCGTCCTTTGAAGAAACAAGCATGGTACAGAAAAAAACTCTACATTTCTTATGTAAAATGCTGACTGTACTATAAATCAGCCTAATGATTTATGTTTTAGTTCACTTACATTATTTGTAATTTCAGAATTATAAAGGTGAAAAAAAAACATTTTAAAAATTGTTTTCTTCTATTATTTACATACATTTTCTTTAGTTGTACGTAGAATTGCACTGCAAAAAACACAAATCTTACCAACTTTTTGGTCTATTTTCTAGTGTAAACATCTAAGTTCACTTGAAATAAGACAAAACTATCTTATAAGTAACTCTTCAGCAAGAAACAGAGGCTTGTTTTAAGTCAATAACTTCTTAATATTGATGGAAAAAGTACTAGTCGTAACAGATTATTTCACTTATAACATAGTAAAAATGTTTTGTTTTCAGTTTAAATAACCTGCCAGGGTAACAAGAACCTTTTCCTTTGTCTTTAAATATTATAATTTAATTAACTTAAAACCAGTTTTTGAAGACATGGTAATTTTTGCAAAAACCTCTGCCTTTGTAAAAACTAATAATATCTTTATTCTGGCATTTATCAACTTGAATCAATCTCAATAATCCTAACTGACTTAAATAAGGAAAAATTAGCCTGATTGTAATTGGTGAGAAAAGCTCGTTCTTTCTACAAAATGTTTGTGAATATCTTGTTTAAACTCTAGAATAACTGAAAATGTGCACTGAAGCATTGAGTTCTGTAATGTAATTGTGTTTCATCAGCAGCTGGATGAAGACAACAGGTTGGGTGAGGAGAAAAACGATGAAGAAGACGTTGAGGTCGCCATGGAGACGCCAGTCGTAGAAATGGACATGATCAACCAGAAACCTGATTACTCCGTCGCCGTCAGACAGGAAGAGTTTCCTGAACTGGACAGAGGAAATAAAACCACTTTAGAAAAGCTGAAAGACAAAAAGGTCTTATTTTTAATCTAAGAACAAAAACAAAGTTGTCACCTTTGACCCCCGGGTGCTGATTCCTGTCTGTGTCATTCAGTACCTCCTGCTGAACGCCGTCTGCTGCTCTCTGGTCAATAAGAGCAAATCTCCAGGCCAGCCGGACTGGAACTCGGAGGACAGCGTTTGGACCAAAATCACTGCACTGGCCAAGGATGTTTCTGATCGAGACCCGGAGTTCCTTCTTAAGGTTTGTCTTTGTACAGTTCATTGACTTTATAATGAACTTTATAATGATCCCCGTTAAAGGAGATCTATTGTGCATCCAGGTCTGTGGATGATACGAAACATGTTTAATTCATTTTTTGCACAAAATCATTCTTGGTAATGACATTTTAGTCTGCTTTTGCAGGTTTGCCTATTTTGAGCTTTTTTAGGGCCTCTTGTCATTTTAAATCCAAATTAGCTGCCCAACTCAAAATTTACACTCACACATGAAAATGGCTCCAAAAAGGCTTAATTATACAACCATACACCTTTGGAAAGCAGAAGTGCAGCCTCCTGCACAAACACCAAGAATAAAACCAGCTGACCAAACATACTGGTGCTCTGCCTGGGTTGCTAGGTAACGTGCTCAGTGCCCATTGAATGTGACCTAACACATTTTTGAAACAGCTCATTTTCCATAACCAAAATCCATTAATTTATTGCCAAAAAAAAAGCTGGGTGTTTTTTGTTTGTTTGTTTGATTTAGAAGTAGTTGGAACCCAAATGGAAGTATAAAAACCTGCAAAATTAAAATTTTGCATAATAGGTCTCCTTTAACATCAAAGGTTAACTTGATTGCCACAAAATAATGATTGAAAATCCATTGTTAGGATTATAGGGTTTATGATGCATGACGTCATATCAATCTGTGTTGTTTGCTCTTCGTTTCTCGTCCAGGTTGCTGTTTACACCAGACAAGAATTAAACATCAGGATCACCACAAACTTTTTATTGGCTCTGGCCGCCAATCTGGACCCCACCAAGCCGCACGTCCGCAGATATTTCTGCGCTGCCGTGCAGCTGCCCTCCGATTGGCTGGAAATAGTCAGAATCTATTCTACAGTAAGTCTGAGTCAGCAACAGTTTATCCATGCAGCCTCCACTTCTTCATTTCTATCGAAACAAACTGAGAACCCTCTTCCAGTGCTTCACGCAGCGCCTTCCGACGTGTCTGAAGAAGGCGATGGTCGACAAGTTCAAGCAGTTCAGCGAGTACCAGCTGGCCAAGTACAACACGCGGAAACACCGCTGCAAACACAGCCGGAAGAAACCGAAACAAAAGGTAGATGACTTATTTTGAGCTGTTTTAGGGACTCTGTCACTTTAAACCCAAATAAGCTCCTGCTGGCCACGCCCCACGAATTCCGCTGGGGTTCGTGGGGCGTTCCCAGGTAAAGGGCTGGGGTTCCCAGGTTAAAGGGCTGGGGTTGCCAGGTAACAGACTGGGATTGCTAGGTAACAGCACATTGACTTAATAACCAGGAGTTTTTTGGAACGGCTCACTTTCCAAATACCGAAAAACTTTTAACTTATTTTTTTTTGTTTATTTTTTTTTTTCAAAGTTCTAGGGCTGTTTTTTAGAAGCAGTTGAGACCTAAATGGAGGTATAAAATGTGCAAAAATGTAAATTCTTCATGATAGGTCCCCTTTAATAGAGTCGACTAGTTTCTGTAACTCATCACTGGACCGTCCTCTGATGGTTCAACTCTCTGGTTTCAGTATTTTGTCTGATTTTTTTCAGAAACCATCTAAATCAGACCTCGAACGTTGGGCCAAATTTCTCAAATCTGATCCGCAAATGCTGAAGAGATTTGTAAGTTACTGCTTTGTTTACTTTTTACTTTAACTGCAGCAAATCATAGATGGAAAATAAAATAAAATTTCTGCAGTCTGATTACTATTATTAATTGTTGCAGTTCAAACACTAACAGGCGTTTTAAATTTTTTATGTTTCTCAGTTCCAGATGGAGGGCAGCAGAGAGGTGGTGGACAAAAAACAGAGCGAGTTCAGCATAAAGAAGCTGATCAAGAAGCTTCACATTAAAGAACCTGCTGAATTTGTTATGGCAATCCTGGGGAAAAAGTAAGATGCACACATCCTGATGGTGAAGACTGACAACCAGAGACTGTTGCATTGCTCAGTTGATTTAATTTTGGAGTAGATGAATGACCCAGATAACCTCAAGTTTGCGCTGAAATCACAAAAAACCTTTGAGGTTCCTCTCAGAGTCCTAGTTTGCATGTTTAACGTTTAAATGACTAATTGTAAAATTAAGAGATGTTACTAGTTTGGCTTGTCTAGAAGATATAAAGGAGAAGTTTTCTCTTTTCAAGAAAGAGAAAACTTTGGTTTGCAAAATTGCATCTGACATTTGACCAACTGTGAAACACGGTGGTGTAGATGTGGTGATTTGGGCTTCCATAAGGTCCAGCTGGCTGACTGGCAGCTGAGGTTTTGCCCGAACTAGGTCATAATATGACAGAATAACTTAAAATAACAAAAATCTAAATACAGCAATGGCCTAGTCAAAATCCAAACTGAAGAAAAAAGGTTTTACAAAGCAAATTTTCCCTTAACATGGTTTTCATTATGCCTGTCACGGTAAGAAAATTTACTGGACGATAAATTGTCCAAATTGTTGTTGTGATAAATGATAATATTGTTGTTTTTAGACCATTTCTAAAAACAATGTTTTTAAGTATTATGTTACTTCCTAAGTAACATAATAATGCAAGAACACATTCTCAAACTTTAAAATTGAATGAACATTTAACACTGGAACTAGAATATATTTTAAATATCCAAAATAAATTAACAAAACAACAAATGAAATAAATCATGAAGTCTCTGTGAACAAAATTTTTCTTAAAAAAAAAAAAAAAAAAAAATTGTTTTTGAGATTAGCAGAAAACCGTCTTAAAGTCTCTGTGTCTGACTTTCTGCAGGTACCCCAGTGATGCGAAGGCGTTCACCCGCAGTGGAATAAAAGGCGTGTGGGAGCCGGACAGAGCCGGGCGCCGCATGAAGCTCAAAGAGCCGCTGACGTGGGAACGGCTGATCAGTCTGGAGGGCAACAAGGCCGCCACCTGGCAGAAGCTCATAGGTCTGAAAGTAAAACTCAAACTCACCCGTCATTGGCGACAACTAGTTTATCATAAAAGGAGAACAAAAGATGAACCACATTGTTTGTTCCAGGGCTGGGAAATAAATCGGTTTTATTGATTAATCAACTTTTTTTGGCTTTTGAGTATTTAAAATTTGGAAAATTCTGAATTTTTTAAGGGGGGTTTCCATAGCTCATGGTGATGTCAGCAAGCCCAGTGGCGGCCATCTTGTTTGACAATCGTATTTTACAGCTTCTGTTTATTTAGACTTTAACTTTAGGTCAACCCTACATCGTAATATTAGCGCCAGGCTGCCTTCTTTTTTTTGAATAACAAAAATAAAGTGTACGACAATAAACAAAATAATACAAAAATAAGGTCGTAATATTACCAGAATAAAGTTGTAATATTAGGAGAATACAGTAGTGACTCCAACATGAAAAATATGAATACAAACTGAGCTGGTTAAGTTTTTGTTTGTCGTGTTCTAGTTCTCATAAAAATTACAACTTTATTCTCACAATATTAGGATTTTACCCTTGTAATTAAAAAAACAACACCCCTAATATTTAATCACCTGAACTCAGAATCCAAACAACTAGAAGCTGCAAAACACAATTGAAAAACAAGATGGCCGCCATGGGCGCATTGACGTCCCTGTGAACCATGGAAACTATCAGGAGTGCATTGTGTGGGGAAAAAAAAGATTTTTAAAAAGTTAAATCTCAAAAATTCAAAAGTACGATTCGATAAAATCTAATTTATCGCTCAGCCCTGGAAGAAAACCTTAAAAGTTTGTGGTAAATGTTTGTTTCTCCTGTTCAGACAGCGGATCTCTGCCGTTCATGGCCATGTTGAGGAACCTGAGGAACATGATCACTACAGGAATCAGTGAGGCTCATCACAAAAAGATCCTGCGCAGACTGACCAATCAGGTGCGACACGTTCTGAGGAGACACAGATCGGTTGAATTAAAAACATGTCTCTGACGTTGATGTTTGGATGTTTTCACAGAAAGCCGTCATTGAGAGCCGCCAGTTTCCTTTCAGATTCCTCGCTGCTTACAAAGTTATCCTGGAGCTTCGTGCTTTAGGTAAGACGCTTCATGAACATGAAGGACTTAAACTTACTGAATGCAGTAAGTTTTCTGGCCAAAAAAAAGTTACCACCTCAGTTTAATTTAATTGGGGCTGAAACGATTAAACTACTAAAAGAACAACACACTGAAAGCAGTAATTAATCCAAAACTGTACAAAAAAATATATGTTTTGCATTTAAGATTACCGTAAATAAAACATTTATCTATAAATATGTTTTATCCAAACGTCCTGAAGCGGCATTTTTAGCTGCAAAAAAATAAATAAATTCTTAAGCACCTTTTGCTGTGCAGTTATTAATCAACAAATTAGTAGACAGTATTTTGTTTCTTTTTTGCTGCAGATTCATCTTTTGCTACAGATGATGAAACACACACTAAAAAAATTCTATGTTGTAGTATTTCAGGCACTATCGGGTTTTTTTCTAATTTAAAAAATGGTTTGAAATATTTGCTTGTTTGCAAATGATTACATCAACAATCTGAAAAATGTGCCATTTTTTATCCAATTAATCATCAGAATCATTGGTAGAATACTTGATTACTAAAATGACTTTATAAATAAGTCTTGTGTAAACAATCCAAAACAATCTGCCAATGAAAACCTTTTAAAATGGATGCATCTATTTCTCAGTTTTTAGTTCAACTTCAGTTAGCATGTTCTTTTTTTTTTTTTTTTTTTAAAGAATGTAAGTGTATGGGTTTGCACATACAAAGCCACCAGTTTATTGTGGCGTTTAGTTTTTTACAATTTCCTCATGAATTTGGTTTAGATCCAGAATGTATGCAACATTAAAGATTGAATAGATAAAAAAAAACTCTTTCTCCGTTTAGCCTCCGCCTCCCAAAAAGTGATCCCACCTGCCAAAGAAATCCTGTTGAGCATCCTGAAGAAAGTTCCCAAGAGTCCGCGCTGCCGTCATGATTGGCAGACGTGTAAGAAGCGGAGGATAAAGCTGACGCTCGGCGTGCCGTTCATCTATCGACTGTACAAGAACAGGAAGGCCCAGCTTCTAAAAGCCAAGTAAGATTAGATTATAACTTTAAAAATTTGACATTAATGGTGCTCGTGATGAAACGATTAATCGTGATTAATTGTAACTATTCTGATTAATTGGATTTAGTGTGATTAACTGATTATTGCAAAAATCTTAATTAGTAATCGATTGATCGTTAATTGGAGTATACAGATTCGACTCAAGTCCTCACTAAAGGTCATTTAATGAAAGTACAACACAATCGTAGCCAAAGCTGTTATAAAAAACAAAAATTTTTCTTTCTACATAGTGCGGTAATAAAAAAAACATTTGTAAATATTTTCCATCCAGAATTCTTTAAAAATAAAAATAAAAATTTGATGTTTGAAGTATTTCTTTTGCTACAAATAATACAGCGTACACATATTCTGTTGTTGTATTTTAGGCAATAAAATGTTTATTTCCTTTTTTAAAAAAAGGAATGGAACTGTTTTAATGTATTTTTAATGTTGAAAATCTGCAGAATATGCCAGTTTTTAAATAAATTGTTAGAATAATCAGTTACTACAATAATTATTAGATCCAGTCCTGAGTCTGCATTTCAAATATTACATTTGTGTCAAAAATGAACATTTAACAGCATGATCTTTTGACTTTTGTTTTAAAGCCGGAGGCTTTACAGCGTCGACCTGTTGGACCGCTACTGCAAAGCTCTGGATACGGCCGTCCAGATCTCCTGCAACTGCAACGTGCCTCCGCTACCCGGCAACACCGTGCTCTTCGTCTTCGCCCATTCGTGGAACGACGAGTCCTGGAGCAGGAAGCAGGACTTCTGCATCCCACCAGACCCAGAAGAACTGGACAAAGCAGAGGAAGAGGAAGAAGAAGAAGAAGAAGAAAAAAAAGAAGATGATGGCAGGAGGACGTGTAGGAGAGAAGAGGAAAAGCACGACCCTCTCACTCCGACTGTGAGTGACTTTTGGTTTTACAGTAACCTGATTTGCGATGGAAATTTGTAAGAATTTATCAATATCGATTCCATTATCAATTTCACTTATCGTTTCTATTTTTGATTCTCATCAAATTAGAAAACAAACTCTTTAATTCAGAATATGCACCATGATGCATTCCACTAAAACACATTTAGAACTTGGTAAACAATAAGAAGTCCTCTGGAAAATTAACATTTTAACATAAAATGCAACTTAATAAATATATTCCAATTTATTGAATCTGACTCTAAATGTTATTGTGAGATGGAGATTACTCATTCAGTATAGAGTTAATATTAACACAATAAGCAGTATGCAGAGAAGCTTCACGTACACAGCAGGTAACTCTCGAAGCTCCGCCCCCTTGAGTCACCACTGTTGCTAAGCAACTTATCAAACACTTTACATTCGTACAAATCGGTGGCAGGGTGTGTGATCAACTATTTGAGGATGTTGGAGGCATTTCCTCTTTTTATTGTGATTAAACTGCTGCGCATGTTGGAACCGGACCTTTTATGGTCTTTTTTGTGTGAAACATAAACATATTTTGGAGCGCTTTCACTGCGACGCCATCTTGGATATTTTCGAAAGTAAAATACGGAACGTGTACGATACGTCGTAACGCAAATACGTCACATTACGATGTTACCACCAAGCCGAATCGCTTTCAGGAAGCAGCTTAACGATTCGAAGTAACCGAAAGACGTGAGAATCGGTTCTGTGGTGGAGAAAAGCTCCCTGTAAGGTTCTGTTCGTGTTCATGAACCGCTGCAGATGACGGAGGTGTCGGCTCTGCTCGCTGTGATGATCAAGAACAGATCGGAAAACTGCCGGCTCTTCAGGACCTGTAACAGCGGCAACGACGAAGTGGAGCTGCGATCCGACGTCCTGCTGGAAAACGCCCGACGTTTGGCCAAAGAAATGGAGGTCAGGATGTTTGGCGCTTATGTGCGTCATGAAATCTGAGGTGCAGCATTAAGAAAACTCTGACATGGAGGGAAGATTCCAGTTAGCGAAGTGGGGAATCGTATTCGTATTACTGAAATAATCAGTGTTGTGAGATTAGTTTCTATTGTACATTTATAGTAACGGTAGTTTGGTTTCCTGTCCACTAGGGGAGCACTAGGAAACTATACAGAGAAACGAGTTCGAATAAGAGTAGTTCATGTTGTTAGCTCATGCTCTAGCTAACTAAAAGAAGTACGGCTTTTCAACCGATGATTACTTCTCCTGTCTTCCTAATACTCTATTATTAGACGAGTTGTTAATTTGAGTACACACAAGGAGAACAAACAACATAATTAGTGCAGTTATTAAGCCAAAACTACAACATATATACATTTTCTGTTTAAGATATAAAAAATGTGTATTTTGGAAACAGATTCTACCCAGAATGTCTCATGTAGATTCGTTGATCTTCACCTAGTTGAAATTATGGACATAAATTATCTTATTAAGCACCTATTTGTAATCCAAATATTAATAGTTCAATCCAGAAATTTAGCAAAAGATGAGCCCTACACTGTGTTAATGCTAAATGAAGCAGAAATGTCAAATTTTTTGTTTTTTACTGCAGGTGCATCCTTTGCTAATGGTAAAGGAGTGCTATATTATTGCAGTAAAATGTTTAAGAGGAATTTAATCATTTATTCGCGTCTTCACTTGTATTTCTAATATTGTGTAAATATTTTTTATTCAATTAATTGTCAGAATAATTGATCAAATAATCGATTACTAAAACAATTACTAGTTACAGGCATATTTGCTTGCATAAAAGGTGAGAGTTTAAAACTTTTCCTGTAATGACATGGAATTAAAAAGCTGTCCTGTGATTAAAAATAGTAATTATGAAACAATTGTTGCAGAAGAAATAACTGTAAATTATGATCAAGTAAAGAAATGCTTTTATTGCATTTGAAGCAATAGAAGGTCTTATTTATAAAAGGAGCTGAATTATTTGTTTTTTCTGTTTATAAAAGTGGCTTAAGTACATAAATAAAAAGTCTGCCTTTTTTATTTTAACCAGTTAATCGATTAATGGTCTGAATAATCAATTGCTAAAATAATTGTTAATTCCAGTCCTGCAGAGAATTGAAAATTGAAGATACTTTTATACCAACAGTCATTAAATGTATAAGTTTGGTGACAGTTAATCCATCGATTGCACAGACGTCTTGTTGCACTGTTGGAGGTAACGATGTTGTATGGACTCTTCTTTTGCAGGAATCGACCAATCGTCTAGAAAACATAGATACCAGTTTTTTCTACAAGCTGTTTACCGAGAAAAACAAGGTATTTACCATCCAAAAACAACTTGCTGCATTCTTGCTGGTTGTGCTGGAGGCTCCACTTCTGCTTTTCAAAGATTTATGGATTCGCATCTGTCTGCAGCCATTTTCACATGCAAGCGTAAATGTTGAGTTTTTTGGGGGGTGGCCAGTCGGAGCTTATTTGGATTTAGAGACAAGATGCCCTAAAACAGCTCATTTTGAAAATGGGAAGAACTGAGCAGACTGAAATCTCATATAAGGATGATTTTCTGCAAAATATACAATAAAATGTTTCATATAACCCATCGACCTATCCTAACCTGTTCAATGAACATAATGGATCGCCCTTAATAAAACCAATAGCTTTTTTGAAATACTTATACACGCAAAAATTTTATTAAAAATCACAGCTCCTGTTTACTTTGATGCAGTTCTACAGTTCTAGCCTGATGCAGTAATTTGGCATAATTTATACAGCAGCTTCAGGTCTGAAGCCAGGATTTTTTATTCAATGTTTGTAGCCAGGATTTAATTCTGAATAAAATCAGAGCCAAACACTCCTTCTTCCCAGGTGGATAACATCATCACAATCGCACACAGTTGGCTGGAAAATGAACTTGTTTGGGCCATCAAGAACTACAAAAGCAAGAACAAAAAAGCTCTCAGTGTCAATATCTTCCTATCCGACAGGTATTTTTTTTCATGTACCATTCTGCATTAATTTCCGTTTCTGAAGCTGTGTGGGTTCTAACTCATCCTGTTCTGCTGCAGCCATGTTCGACTCTCAGAGGAAACTCTTGACAGAAACCATGTGGAGCTGAGGGGCTTCAGTGAGCAAATCCTGAGGTAAAAATGGAGAAAAGTTTACCTCCAAAAGCAAATGAGGCAAATTTGAAAACCTTGTTACACCCACTTCCACCCAAGAATTTATTCCACAGTTTTTCATGGCAACAAAAACTTTAATTTTAATCTAATCTCTGCTAATGAGCTAATAGGTTATTGTTAGCTTAGCACTTTTGCTAACTTTGAAAACGTTAGCACTTAGCTTCGCTTTAAATTATACCAGATGCATTCTTAAGCACTAATTTACTTGCCTGGCTTTTTTGTAAACTTTTATTTCAATAAAGTTTGAAAAATATGTGTTGAGATTTTTGTTTTGACTGTTCATATTTCTTTAAGTAGATAGAAGTTTATGTTCATGCTCTTATTTTGAAGTAGAGGGATTGTCTATGCAGCAGTTACTTTTTCTTCCCTAATCCTTTTTTCCCCCCACTATCTTCATTTCAAACAAGAAACGCAGAGAAACAATTTAAAACACTCTATGTAGAGTACAAGATGTAAACATAAATACAATATCTGAGGGCATTGCAGAACATATAATGCCCTTGTTGAAACACAAATATTAGATGCGCTTCAGTGTAACTAATATTTATGAGTACTTCTTTTGGGTTAACACCATTAAACAGTTGAAGGTTGCTAACCAAAGTAAACTTTCTTTAAACTACCAGATTTGTGGCAGAGCGAGGATCGTCCAGGCTGCTGGATCATGTCGACCATTTAGACAAACTGTACAACATCCCACCACCAGATGGAGCCAAAGAACCACAAACTTCAAACATTGTTTCAGTACCAGCCGCCCCGAAGCTCAGGTAAAGTTTCTCGACTGATTTAGCGGTTAAAGTTGATGTTGACTCGATATTTACTGTTCCTGCTGCTCCTAGATGGAGAGGAGTTCGGGTGTTCATCTCCTCCACCTTCAGAGACATGCACGCCGAACGGGACGTCCTGGTGCGCTGCGTCTTCCCCGAGCTCCGCTGCCGCGCCGCCGCCCACCGCCTCCATCTGCAGGAGGTGGAGCTTCGCTGGGGCCTGACAGAGGAGGAGTCGGAGCGGGCCGTGGCGCTGTGTCTGTCAGAGGTGTGCCGCAGCCAGATGTTGGTGGCGATCTTGGGGGAGAGGTACGGCCAAGTTCCCCCCAGACCCGTCCTTCCAGACCTGCCGCAGTACAGCTGGGTACGGCCTGTCATACCTTTGTGTCGGCTATCCTAACGCACAGACCTGTTGGCGTAGCAACTGACTGACAACAGCTCCACTAATGTATCAGGATTCATCACCAAAAAACACAGAAGCATTTCTCGTGCAAAGAGCACAACATTCAGTTTTATATTTTCAGGCTTGACGTTTATTTTACAATTATTAAGAGATTGTCTGGACAAAGCGGTGGATGATTAGCTAATTTAAACATCTGCTCTACTAATGAGCTGTCAGAGTTGGCATGTGGGTCATCTTTTCATTTTAAGTGAACTGAAACACAAATTCTGCAGCACATCTACATGTTAAGGTTGTCAAAGTCAAGCTAGCATAATGCTACCTCACTATTTCTTAATTAAAACTTTTTCCTGACTTAGTTATTTAGTTGTCATAGTGTTAGCAAGTAGTAGAAAAACACTGCTTCCCTTTTTTTCTACATCCAGTGTAGTCATCGTCAGCTAGTAGCTCTTGCATACATGACATCACGTTGCAAAGTGTCTATAGTTTGAATTTTCATCTAAAGCAGATAAATAACGATATTTTTAAAATGCAGCTGGCTTTTGCTCCAGCCGGTCTCTCCATCACAGAGATGGAGATCCGTCAGCTCCAGGCTCTTTATCCCGGCACCGTTCAGCAGCGAATGTTCTGCTACTTCAGAGATCCAAGCATCATCCAGTAAGCAGAAAACATCAGTCGTTCAGCCTAGTTTGTTTCACTTTTAACTGCTCTTCATTCTTGTTTCGCGTCCAGATCAGTTCCGGTGGCTTGGAGATCCGATTTTGCTGCCGAATCAAAAGACGCTGAGGAGAAACTTTCTTCTCTGAAGAGAAGACTCATGGATGACAGAGTTAAAGTCACTGAAAAGTGAGTCCAAACATGTAGACAGAGCTGACGTAAATTAAGTGAATGACATAAAACATATTTTAATGAGAAGCAAGTGAGAAAAACAAATCGAACCAAAAACGTTTGTTTTAAACTGTTATTTTTATAGAAGCTATGGACGATGGTAAAGAGCTGGATCATTTGATGCTGGATGAATTCCTTGTGATCCGTTTTATGTGTGAATTGTTTTTTTTAGCTAAAAATAGTGTACATTCAAATAACACAAAGTTGTGTTAAGAATTTGAAGTATGTTTGTTTAGAAAATGGTTAATTATTTAAAACTTAAAAATCATCGCAACCATCAGGATAATGAGTGTTTGTTGTGAAAATGGGTAAGAAATAACTTTTCGAGCTCCATTTTAAACTCTTTTACTGTCTCAAAGTTACTCATGTATGTGGGGCGGCGTTGTGGAGGGGAAGCCATATGTGAAAAATCTGGAGGACTTTGGGAAAGCTGTGCTGGAAGACCTCTGGTTGGCTGTTCAGAAGCTGTTTGTTGAGGTAAATAATTGATAAAATATCCACGCTCCAGTTTCCTTCAATGTACCTTTGAGCAAGACATTCATCTAACGATGTTAGTGAATGACTGTAAATGTGTCTCTAGTGTAAAAGTTCACCAGTAGAACTTCAGCCTATTTACTATTTATTTCATCTTCAAGCTCTTTAAGCACAGCTTTTTCTATACCCCAGAAAGCGTCTCAGCAGTACAATATTTGACTTTCTCCAACACATAGCTCTAACTTTTAGACACGGTCTTCTCTACTTGCACACACTTTCCATATTTAGACATGTCATGTTCATACTTACATTTAGAGGTTGCCATTTACCACATAGTTTATCGTTCATTGTGAGAAATATCTTTCCATGATAAGAATTTTGATTCTAATCATATTTCAGTTAATGTTAATTAAAAAAACTAAACTGACATACTATTTGTTCCAAAATATAATGAAATATATTTTGGAACAAAATATATTTTGTTCCAAATATAAAGTCACTAAACTGACTTTGTGCAGTTTAGTGACTTTAAGGCAAAACAAACTTACTTAAATCACACTAATTTAAGTAAGTACACAATAAAAACAGAAAATCTTACCAAGTATTTTGTCTTGTTTCTAGTGCAAATATCTTAGTACACTTAAAATAAGACAAAACTGACTAACAGGTGACTTTTCAGCTTCTTTTAAGTCAATAATATCTTAATATTGATGAAAAATTACTAGTTCCACTGGCAGATTATTTTACTTAAAGGAAGATATTTTTCTTGTTATAAGTTTAAAAGTCTGCTAGTGGCACTAGGACTTTGTAAAAAAATTTAAGCTCTTATATCTTGCAGAAAAGTTACTTTTAAGTTTGTTTTGCCTTATTTGAAGAGATATTTGCACTAGAAACTATACAGAAATATGACACTATTTTTTGCAGGAGGATATGGAGGCAGAGACTGCTTTGGAGGTTTCTGAGCAGGACGCCCACCAGGGGGCGCTGCAGAGGCAGTTCTTCGGCAGGACAAAGCTGCTGTCGAATGCTGTGGAGACAGTGGAGCGGGTCCGAAACAAGGGAGGAATGGTGGTGATAGAAGGAGGACCTGGAGAGGGAAAAACTGTCTTCATGGTAAATTTACATTCAGATCATGTTAAGAGGACTGGGGCAGAATTACAAAAAACTTATGACCTTTCAGTATGACCAAGACAAAAAAAAACCTGTAGGTATTTTTTTTATTTATTTATTCACTTTATTTCTAAAAGCAGTTGAGACTCGAATGGAAGTACAAAAACGTGCAAATGTGAATTTTGCATATTAGGTCCCCTTTAAACTCACTGTTGTTCTAAATATTAGAAAAAATAGCTGAATTAATTTATGTTTCTATTTTATTCTATGGTTGATCAACTTCTTAAACATTCAGCCCAAGTGTAAACTTGAAGCCAAATTGATCACGAGGAAAGATCTTTTTCAGTAAAATGATTTGTTTCAATGGGATATGTATTATAGTTGTTTGTCTTTATAACTGTTAGACCAAATATTCCTGCATTTATTCCCTCCTGTCAGGCTGCTCTAGCAGATTCCCTCCGAACTGGACTGAAATCCAAAGCGAACCTCCATTGCGACGTCATCTCTTACTCCACAGCTGCCAGCCAGTCGGCGAGCTCCGTCGAAAACCTCCTTCGATGCCTTGCTCAGTGGCTCAGAAACGATAAACACACAGAGGAGGAATCACCTCTTCCTCACCTGTACAAGTAGGAAACTCCTACATAGAGAGTTTATGCACCAGCTGTTCTTTCCAGCTGTTTTAACCTTGTATTTTTGGATTCATTAGGGACTTGCTGTTGGAGTTTCACTCCACTCTGAGTGAAAGGAAGAAGAAGAAGAAATCTCTGGTGGTTCTGGTTGATGGAGTGGATCTGGTCCAAGATGGCAATGGACAGCTTAGCTCTGACTGGATCCCACAGCTGCTTCCTCAAGTTGGTTACAAGAGAATAGGACAAGAAATCAATAACAATATATATCGCTATAGATACATGATCTATATCAATACATCTGATAGAATATTCACGGAACTCCGGTTCAGAGCCGCACAGCATTCTGGGAGATTCAGGCCGATGAAAGACTTTAACTCATTGCTAGCTTAGCAAAGTTGGTGGAACCAATTGACTCACTCACTCTTTGGTTACCTAGCAACGACCTGTTCAGTAACCGGCGCAGCAGCATCCATACCGACTGATATGAAACACTTATGTCGTAATACGGTATTCCACCATATTGTCCAGCCCTACAAGAGAAATAAAACTGAGAATAAAACTATTTAGTTGGACATTATATATAAATATTTTGTTGTTTCTCATCAGGGTGTCTGCTTGGTGCTGAGCGTTGCGTCCAGTTCACCTCTGCTGCAAACTTTAGCCAAGAAAAGAGGAGCTGCGCTGTTTCCTCTGGGGCAGCTCAGCATGCCGGACAAGAGGGAGATTGTTCAGAAGGAGCTGGATGTTTTTGGGAAGAAGCTCAGTGATTCTGCATTTAACAACCAGGTTCTGATTTTACATTCTCTGTCTTTCTTAATGTTACTGGAACTTATTTTTACTGAAAAACTGTGCTCTAAATTCAGCTCCAGACATTGATAACAAAGAAAGGAGCTGTGAGTCCGCTCTACCTGCACCTGGCCTGTGAAGACCTGAAGAACTTTGCCTCCTTTGAAAAGGTATAGACTCATATTTAGGTTTATTTCTTAACCTGAGGAGTTGATGGGAGTGAGAGCATGCTGTGTTTTTGCGTTTCAGCTAAAGGAAACTCTGCAGGGTTTGCCTCAGTCTCTGAGCCTCCTGGTCCAGTCCAGCCTGGAGAGACTCTGCAACCAGTACAGAGACATACCTGGACTCCGTCTGAGCCTCGCAGCTATCACTGTCAGCAAAAACGGTAAAGTTCTGCAACATATACGCCTGTCATAAAAATCAAAAAATAAATTAATCACACAATGAATTAAAACAAGAGGAATAATTTTCATTTGCATGCTTGTTTTTGTAGTTCGCTTAATCCTTACAGAAATGCAGTCTTAAAGGTCACTGCTAGAGGTCACAGTCAATCGTTTTCCGATTCACAACCATGACCTTTGACTTCATTGAGCTGGCTCTCAATCTTTCAGTTTCACAACCCACAACAATGTATTCTCTGTCAATAATCCTGCAGCTGAAATTATGAGGGATCTACCTCATAATTAGCACAAAAATTGAAATATTTTTTGTTTTAGTCCCATGAACATAATGTTCTATTCATAAATTATGTCACTACAATGACATCTGACTATTTCCAAACTTTCTCAGAAGTGTGAATCTTTAAAGAAAGGATTAATTCTGGTCTGTTTGTGTTTTCCTCTTTATTTGCAGGTTTGAAGGAGAGAGACCTGTACTCTGTGCTGAACACGTGTAACAACCTGTCTTCACCGGACGGTCAGGTCTCATGGGAGGAAGTGCTGCAGCTCTTCAGGAAGCCTAAAGGCCGGGTTCCCATGGCAGTTTTCACCCACATTGTGCAGAATTTACAAAGGTACAGCGCCATCTACTGTTATTAACGAGTAAATAAGCCTTAAAACATAAACTTTAGTTAAAGTAGAATAAAATTTACTGTGTTAGAAAAGTCCAACCCATCGATCTGCAACTTGCTGCTCTGGAGCAAATGTGGCTTTTAGTGACTTTGACCAAAGAATTGCACAATATTTTAAAATATAAAGGTAAATAAAAATGTTTAGCTGTTTTCGTAGGCCACAAAGAATTACACTAATAGTGCCAGAAATATTCCCATATTATATAACATTACATAAGCATCAAACTACGTGAATTTATATTTCATTGTGTTAAAAAGTCAAATGTTATATTGAAGGAAATGTGACAAATCTAAAAATTTATTCAATTTAATTAAAAAAAAATCTTAACAAATTTCCTATAGTAGGTACTTTAAGAACAAAGAGTTATTCAGTTTTTGTGGTTCTAAGCAAATTTTGTTTCACTGGCGGTGTAATTTGTTCTTAGTGTAATTGTTTTTAATAAAAGAAAATTAATTAATTAATTAAAATAAAACAAAAAAATATTTTATTTTATTTTACAAAAAATGGTTCCTAATTTTTTAATGTGTAAAACATTAAAAAATGTTTTATACATTTTTTTAATATAGTTAGAAATCCTTGTCCTCCATTTGGTCTGGTGTATAAATGCAATTTGACTGTTTTTACATCCTTTTTTTAAAATATAAAAACCACTGAAAAACATAAAATTTACATCAGATTAATTAGTTTTGATCGTTGTTGAAAAGAGAAGCTTCAAGAACATTTCTGACCAAATGTGCAATCAGAGCATTAAAGACTTTTTAATTTGAAATACTTAAAAAATGGCCTTTTCACATCTTGACCTTTTATCAAAATTATTTAAAGGGTTTTTGTGATAAATCCTTTGCTAAATACTTACAGATTTAAATTTAGTAGGATGTATTGACATTTTGGACACTGTAAGGTTGTGTGTTTCTCTCTGTTTGGACCTTTCTCTGCAGCCTGACCGCTCCGTCTCATTGCCAATACACCAACGACGTTTTGGCTCTAAGCAACCTGGAGGTGAAAAGAGGCTTTGAGGGATTTTTCCTCCCAACAGAAATCGAAAGATACAGAGCTCACCTCGTTCTGGCCGGTAAAGTAAACACCATCATTTCTTAAATAGCATACCAGCTATTTTTAAAAATGTTATCCTTCAATATGCCTGAACAGGTTATCTGTGGGCGACGGCTGACCCTGAGGGAAACGACACTTTCCTTCACTCTGAAGCCGACGCACTCATGCATCTGCCATCAAGCTTGGTTTGTTCACTTTTAAACGCTACAACAAAACAATACATTTATTTATATGCATATTTCATAACTCCTTTTTTTTTACAAAAAAAAAAAGCACTTTTAACTCCTTGCTGCCTTCGTTTGGACTCGTATAGATTCAGATTGGACAGCAGAGGGCTCTTGATTCGCTTCTCTCCAATTATTATTTCCTGCATGCCAATGTGAGCCACGGCCTCCTGCGCCACCTGCTGGAGACGTACGACTTGCACGGTGAGCATGAATGAAGATGATGACAAATTATCATTAAAGGGGACCTATTATGCAAAATCTACTTTTTCAGTTTTTGTACTTAAATTGAGAGTGTCAGCTGACTAAAAACAACCCAAACGCTTTATGTGCTCATTCACATCAGCACAGTTTAGTCCAGTTTAATCCAACTCTAGTTTGCTTTACTAGAAAGTCTGGTTTGTTTCGGGAGGTGTGAACGTGCGATTAGACCAAAAACGCACAAAAACTCACAGTTGGGGTTACCTAGCAGGTTTGGTCAGCTGGTTTTATCGCTGTATGGGAAGTAAAATGGCTCCTGGAAAAGACAAATTGCTTGTTGTTGGCTTACCATCCAGAAAGCATTTGCTGTTTTCTTTCTCGTTATGCAGGAGGCTCCAGTTCTGCTTTTCAAAGATGTAAGGCTGTACAATTAAGCATCTGTTGGCAGCCATTTTCACACTTGAGTGTAAATGTGTAAACTAACCTGTTCAAAGAAGCATAATATGTCTCCTTTACGATTTATAAGTAAGGCTTAAGAATCAGATTTGTTTTTCTATGGTTATTGATTGATAATTGGTCTTTTCTGTTAAATATTTCTCTCCTTTTAGATAAAGAGCCCAAAAATACACCTCACTGTAAGTCTTTTCAGAAAAACTGCTACAAATAATTTGACCAGGGGACATGATGTTTCTTTCCCGAAACATTTCATCATGTCACCTTTCTTCCATCAGCTGACCTGGATAAACATCTGGCCGACTGTTGCAATTTCCTGAAGCGCCACACCTCAACGCTCTCCCCGTGGCCGGCGCTTTTCGTCCAGCAGGCGCTTAACGAGCCTCCGGAAACATCAGCTCACATCTGGGCTGCAGGCCTGGCGGGGAAACGAGGAGTCCGGGTGATAGAGTGTCTGAACAGCAGCGAAGGCAAAGCTCCAGAAATGAGGTAAACTTTATTTTTATGGTTGCAGTTAGAGATGCGTTCGCCTCAGTGCAACTAGCTTAAAATATAAACCAAAGTCTGCAAGCAGCAGTGCTTTTTATTACATTATTTAAATAACATTATTGTTGAGGTTTTTGTAAAGATTTTGTTTTTTCTGTTTGACCTCAGTGCGCTGGTCTCAACCTTCTCCTCCGAACCAACTTGTGTGGTTCTGAGTCCGGACAAACAGCTGGTTGTGGTTGGTACCGGACAGGGAACACTGCACTTTGTCAGCGCACAAACTGGACAGGTACTGAGATTATATTCAGATTTTTATCTCTGCTATTAATCCTGCCACAAAATACAGTTTTATGCAGTATTTCTGTAGAGCAAGTCTCTTTATTTACATGCTTGTATTTCACGGCTCTCCATCATACGGCGGATTATTAGGGCCATAATAAAAAAATGTATAAAATTGTGATAATGGTCAGAATATTACGAGATAAAGTCAAAATAGTCAGAAAAAAAGTCATAATATTAAGAGAATAAACTCGTACAAGAATAAAGTAATATTTCTTTAAATCAAGACAAAAACCCAACTGTTTAAAGTTTCTTTTGAACCATAATAAATGAAACATTTGATTTTTATGATTTTGGTAATGGTGCTCATAAAAATGTAATGTTTGTTCAGTTATTCACTGTATAATGTTTCCTTTATAACTTTGTAATTTGAGTTTTTTATTGTGTAAAGCGCCTCGATGCTGAACTGTGCTTTGCAAATAAACTTGACTGATTGATAATATTATGAGAAAAATCACAAGAATAAAATTGTAATATTAGGAGAACAGTCATCCCAACTCTTCCTTGTGAGGATTAACTGTAAGGATTTCCTCTGTGAACAGGAAGTGAAGTCGCTGGTGAGCAGCTGCGACGGCGTCTCCAGCTGTGTCTTCCTGAACGACGCGCGGCTCGTTTCCACTTCTTTCGACGGGAGACTGGCGGTGTGGGACGTACAGAACGGATGCAGGTGGGAGGAGAGCTGAGACCATTTAAATCTTTATTTATAGTTTTTTTTTTGTTTTTAGTGACTTAAATTGTGAGTGATTTCTTGTTGCTGCAGAACGGCTTTGATTGACGGCCACACGAATACGATAACGGCGAGTGACATCACTCCGGACAGGAAACACCTCGCAACTGTGTCCCTTGACCTCACGCTGAAAGTTGGTCTTCACTTCATTTAGTTCAAACCAAAAATGCCATTGTGCTTATTTATTGGTTTTAGGCAGCAACAATCAACTAATAATCACATCCTGAGAGTGATAAAAGAGAATTAGGTTCACTAAATCTATTAAAAAGTGAGCTTTTCCAAGGTGGGAAAGTATTTTATTTTTTTTTCCAAGAAAAAAAAACAAAATGTGTCGACAGAAATGTTTTTACTCACATTTGACTCCAGACGGGTCTCTAATATTCTTCTTTTTTTTCTGAATCAAACTTTCTGTTTCTTAGGTTTGGTCTTCTGCTAAAGCAAACGAAGTGGCCTCTCTGCCCAGCACCAGCCCCTTCAACTGTGTGACCTTTGACCCTGAGGGTCACCTGCTGGCTGCGGGATGCTGGAATGGAAATGTCATAGTGTGGAATTGGCTGCAGAATAAGATAGAAACTGTAAGTTTTATTTTGACAGCAGAGCTGCAACTGATTTAAAATCTAAGTTGTTTTTGATCTTTTATGGGTAAATTCTGAGATTTTCTAATTTTCCTGAATTTATAAATTTTTATTCAACAGAAAATTGCTTAAAAATGTATAAATGATGTTCTGATCTGATGTTCTGCTTGAAATCCTTAAATGATTTGTTTTGTTTAAAGTCTTGGGTTGTTAATTTCGCAATAAAATTAAATCTAACGTTTGATTAAAAGCCTAAATTTGGAAAACTAGATTTATAGTTGGAATCAAATATTTTCAGTTTTTTTCCTCATTGAAGTTAAATCAGATTAAAACTTTTCTTGTTGTTCAAAATAATTTGTATTTGCTAAATTTCAGAAAACTTGACAAGATAATTATGCCTCGTAACTATGTTGTAAATTGAGTTTAAACATTTAATTTGAGCAGGAAGGTCATTCACCTCAACAAGATTTGGTTTGGATTGTTTCAATGTAATGAGTATTTATGATTACTAATGGCTCAATTATTTATTGATATTTGTAATTGACGTTAAAAAAGTTAGACAATGTTATTAAATTGGAGGATCCATCCATTTTCTTCCGCTTATCCGGGGTCGAGTCACAGGGGTCACAGCCTGAGGAGGGAGGATCTTTTTTCTTAATCAAAATAATGTTTTGTTTTCAGAGAGTCAGGTGTTTTCTGTGTGTGAGCGAAACATTTCAAAACATAAAATTTGGTTATATTGTAGCTTACAGTACAAAATTATCAAATATAAAGTTGGATTGAAACTGACTTTTTTTAGTTGGTTTGTGTTGTTTTTATCTCCAAGTTTGAATTTTATTGAAGGAAAAGTGAATGAAGAACTGTTCAAACACAAAAAATGTGAATCTCTTTTAGATATTTATCATTTTAGGATAAACCAGAAAGTCGGACTAAACATAGCAATTATATATTTTGTGTTTTTCCCTCAGTCGCTATGCGGTCACCAGCGGTCGGTGCGCAGCCTCTGCTTCTCCCCGTCCTCCTCCTCCATGCTCTGCTCCGGCTGCGTGTCCGGACAGGTGAGGCTCTGGTCGGTGTCCACCTCCACCTGCGTGGGCGTCTTCCAGGCTCACAGTGGCGCCACGGAAACGCTGGCCTTCTTGGAGGACGGCGCCATGCTGCTGAGCGCCGGCTCCGATCACAACGTGAGACACTCGGGTTCAATATGTTGCAGGAAGATGAATGCAAACTCTTAAAACTGCAATGATGTGACAGAGTATTATGGCCACGCTAAGAAAATAAAATTATGAGAATAAAGTCATAATATTTTGACTTTATTTTCAAAATATTATATATTTTATATTCTATTAATAATATTCTATTTTATATTATATTATATATTCTCATATTATTACTTCTTTACTTTTGTATGTACATGTTTATTCTCATAATTTTATTTTTTATTAGTGTGGCCCCTAATACGACATTGAAACATTAACGAACGTTTCTCTTTGTTTGTGAAACAGCTCCACCTTTGGTCAGGAGGACTTGGCCGCTCAGTAGCTGCTTTAAAAAGTCATGAAGTAAGCTCCTATTTTTACATAAATAATGTTTTTCTGGGTAGTAAATTAATTTGAAGTTATAACTACTGTATTATGTGTTAGCTCTGTTTAATAAAAAAAAAAGAAGACAATTTCTGCCTCAGTCCAGCTAAATAAAGAAACCAAATGTTGCATGAAATTTTGGAAGAAAAAAAAACAATTATCATTTGTAATAAATATTTACTCGAGAAAATTTGTTATTTTTCAGGCAACAACAAACAAATGAAAACTTGGAGACCTTTCCAAAAATATAGTAAATTCAGTTTATTCTATAGGATGTTGATAGAGCTATTGAAAAAAAAAAAACACATTTAGTGTCCAAACTGATTACAAGACAAATAAATCTAAAGAATATAACTTCTGCTTTTAGTGTCATTCTGTGGAAGTTCAATGCAAATGTTCTATGAAAAAACACAAAAAATGACTCAAACATACATTTTTTAATATATCCATATTTAAAAACATAACTTATCTCTTAGTCTCTTATCCTTTATAGCTAAAGTTTTAAAGCGGTGTTGTGTTTGCAGACTCCTGCACTGATTGGATTAATAATGAAGTCGTTTTGTTATGTTTTAGCGTTTCAAAAGAGAAATTTATCTTTCTTCTTTTCAAATTATTATTGTTGTTTTTATTTTAAGTGTGAGTTGGAGCCTCCTCACAAAAAGCCTAAATGTGTAACTTTGGATCCGGCCGCACTCTGCGTGGCGGTGAGCGGCGACTACGCTGCTGTGGGTTACCACGGCGACGGCATCAAACTCTTCAGGACTGATTCAGGTGAGCTTTAATTTAACAGACGAGTAAATGGCTTATCTCAGAGGAGAGAAAATGTGATTTTTAATTTCAAAACATGACTTGTTTTAACAAAAATCTGACAAAATCCGATGCAATCTTGATACGGCTGATATCGCTGAAAATTATTTAAAATAAATGTTAATCGTCAAAAATAACTCGAGTGTACTATAAAATGATTTAACTGTTTAAATGTTAGTGAAATATGGTTTGTAAAATTAAATTTCTGAAAATTAGGTAAAATAAACAGTGAAAACAAAAAAAAAACAAAAAAGTTTTTGGAAATTTATAAAGAAAATTATCTTGATATAATAACGAATTGTATATATCTAAGTGAATTTTGGTGTGTAGAATTAAATTTTTGAAAATTATTTAAAAAATAAACATCAAGTGTCCAATTTTTAAGAAGGATATGGACAGCACACTGTAAAATGACAGTTTGTAGAATAAAATTATTTAAAATAAACCTAAAGTGTACAGTTTTTATAAAAAGAAGATTTTAGCATACTCTGAAATTACCTTTTAAAGTTGTTAATATGAAAGCAAAACTTGATTTGTACAATTAAATTTCTGAAAATTATTTAGAATTATTTTCAAGTGTAATTTGTAAAAAAGAACATTGCTGTAAAATAATTTCTTAAAACCGTTTACATGAAAGTAAGACTTAGTTTTAATAAAAATAAAGGCACCATCACTCGGATGAGTGATTTAAATAATTCATGTCTACGGATCACGTAGTGTAACTTCAGAATAAATTAATGAAATTTAGTTTGTAACGAATCTTTGTCGTCGTTGCAGGTGAAAAGATTTGGGCCTCCACGGATCTCGGGGTGTCCGTGAACTGCCTGCTGTGGGTTCCCGCGGACCCGGAGCGGAGCAGGCCGGAGCAGCTGGTTTCTGGAGGAAGCGACAAACATTTGAGGCTGTGGAGGAAAAACGAAGGAGAGGAGGGAGTCGTTGAAGGCCTGAAACACCTGAGGACGATCGGGACGCAAACCGGCAGCATCCTGGCGATGAGGCAGAACTCGACGGTTCTGGCTTCAGCGGCAGGTAAAACACACATAGTTACTCTTTTACTTTCTGTTTCATTTGAGTTATGAGTGATTTCTACTTAAAATCAGTTAATATCAGTGAAAAAAATGTGTGTTTGGTTCCTGATATAGGTGATTATGATGGCTGCTCAGGGCTTCATGGCTTTGGGGGCGATATGAAAAGTCAAAACAAAAACAAAGGAAAACGTTACGTCAGCTGGGCCTCAAATGACTATTTTTCAATGAATAAATTTTATTTAAACGTCCTTTTGATTAGGTGCTAAATTAAAGGGTTGTTTCACTGCTCTGCAAAAAACACAAAATCTTACCAAGTTTTTTTAGTTTAATTTCCGATGCAGATATTTTAGTACGCTTGAAATAAGATAAAACTAACTTACAAGTAACTTTTCAACAAGATATATGAGCTTGTTGTAAGTCAAAAAGATTTTGTGTTTTTGCAGCGTATTTACTGTATTTTATCCATATTGTACAATATCTCTGCAGGTTGATCATTTGTAGCTCAAAATCTAAAATACTTTGACTTTTCCAACAAAGAGTTTATTCAAACCACAGTTCACGGTCTTTGAAATTTTTATTAAATTTGTGAAAACAAGAGAGTATTTTTTATTTATAGGCAGGAGAATCAACGCACATTAGAACACATAAATTAATCAAATCTTACTAAATCTTCATTTCAGGCAAATTGTAGATTCTTGAAAATGTCTTTTATTTGTGAAAACATTCACTTCTACATCTAATTATTTTTTAGAACATTTTTGAGAAATCAATAAACTCTGCTAGGCTGTTTGTGTTGATTTAATTTTACGTACTTATTGACAAAATTTGTGAAGTTAAGTGAATTTAAAATAGTTTTTAACTGGACAAATTGAGCATCGTCTGGTCACAACAGACCAAAAATAAATTTTTGGAAAATTCTGCCACATTTACAGAAATGCTAATTAATGTGCTTTGTTCCAACTAAATAAATTAAATTATGCCGTCTTGCTTCAGAAACATGGTGGCTTACTTTAACTACACGGTTTTTCTCTTACATCTAAATAGAAAAATTCAGACAAAATGTTAGTTTTTTCTGTCATTTTTGTAATAATGCATTATAATTAATGCATTATTAATTATTAATGCATCGGCCGATGGCCGATTTCCTTAATTTTGAGAGTTTGACATCAGGTCATGTTTGCTTGTTTGTCGCCCCACTGTTACCAACTATATTTGGTAACAACTTTCCTACTATATTTATCGACATTTCAGATTAAAAGAAAAACTGGTATCGACCAAAATCGGAATCGAGAGGTTAGGCTTTTTAAAGATCGGCAATGGCACCCATATTTATAATTTCACTGTTTCCATCTGAAACAGATGATTTCAGCATCGCGCTGACGCCTCTGAAGAATCTGACCGACGCCTCCAAACTGAAGGCGAAGGCTTTGCTGCGCGGCCACCAGGGAGGAATCACCTGCTTGGCGTTCAGTCCTGACGGGTCGCGGCTGCTGTCAGGTGGAAAAGATCAGGTGACCATTTCAGATTGTTTGGTCTGCCGACCTTTAATTCACACATCATCGTGTCCGATGTTCAGCTTGAAAGCAGTTTTTGTGTTCTGATGAGTGTGTTTGTTTTCAGGCTTTGATGGTTTGGAGCGCCGACCCAAACCAAGCAGCTCTGCTGAAATCGTTCCCCAACGCTCACAGAGATTGGATCACCGGCTGCGCCTGGACTCCTGACTGCGCCGTCAGTTCATTTCCACTCCAAATTATTTACTCCCCTTCTGACTTTATTTGGTGAGACAGAAGGAAAAGAAAGAGCAGAGCAGAAAATACTGAGTTTGAATATTTGAAAATTTTCTAGAAAAAAAACATAGTTTTCAAAAAACTTCTTTGTTTGAAAAGTTGATCATTTTTGACTTTTAAAACAGAAATTTACAAGTTACTTTCTAGAAAATTTCTGAGAGTTTTTTTCAAGCAAATCTTTGTCTATTCAAACTTTTCGTGAAAAAACAAGGACATTTCTGCAGTTCTTTTCTGCAGAAATTTGCTCCTTTTTTCTTGTTTTACTAACGCGCCATCATACTGAGTTTAAAAAAGGAAACCCCTTAAAATAAAAACTCAGCAGGATTATTTGGATGACAAACGTTTAGAAGACAGAAAAACACAGAAGCGGTGAAGTAGAAGTACTTTCTCTGGACAAGACAAAAAAACAGTAATAAAGTTATTTGTAGAAATATCTCCGTCAAATTTTTGGTGGAAACATGTTTGTTTTTCATTTAGTGGGTATAAAATCCAGAAATTTTACTCAATAGTAGAGACACTTCATATAAAAAATTACTCAGCATTTCAAGTAACTGTAACTATTTGCTGCCAACTCTGATTATACAGATTGTATCTCACCAATATTCTGAACTGGACATTAAAACAATCTCCTTACATTTAGTATTTCCTCTTGGTTTTCTTCTAGATAAGCTCATCAAATGACGGGAGGCTTTGTTTTTGGGACCTGGAAGCCGGTTCGCATCTCAAAGAAATCTCCTGGAGGAATCCGCTGACCTCCGTCTGCTGCCTGGTGAGCAAATTATGAACTCAAGAGTTTAGAATTTGGCATGTTGATGAAACATATACATGCATTATTGCTTCTCAGGCCGATAACAAATTTTGCTGAGTGATTAATTGTCTCAAAAATTATTGCGATAAACGATAATGTTGTTTGTCTGATCTAATGGTAAGGACATAATAATGCAAGTAAATTGTGCCAAAAATAAATACATTTTATTTTCCAAAGGACACTTACTGGAACTAGTAAACAAAATAAGCAAAGCAACAAAAAACTAAAATAAAATGGACACAAAATCGATGATTTTCATTTATCATGCGATTTACTGATTATCACGACAGGCCTATTGCTTCTGTTATTTTGTTAAAAGTTTGTCTTTATAAGTGTTGCTGTTTCTGTGTGCAGGGTCGGCATGTGATCGCCGGCTCCTCTGAGGGGTCGCTGCATGTTTGGGATTGGGAGAAAAACACTGAAATCTGCCACATTTCCGCCCACAAGCAACGTATAAACCACTGCTCTCTGCTCCCAAACACTGGTACTGAAACTCTGCTGACTCCTCGTTTGTTCTTAATCATATTCAGCCAAATTTGGTGCCAATATTTTTACTTTTTCTGAAATTTTGTCTCTAGACAAGGAGAAGGAAACGAAACCAGAAGAGCTGACTGTTTTCACAGCTTCAGACGACGGCACAGTGCAGCTCTGGAAACCTCTGGAGGTATTTCACAGCAGATTTAACCCACCCACTTCATTAAATTCAACTTTTAATGTCCAAATATGGTTTATGTGCAACACTTAGACATGTGCGATGTTGGATATTTTTATATTAACCTGAATTCATGTAAATACAGGACCAGTATTCAGCGTTTCCACACAGAAAATTTGCTAAGCCCAGTGGTTGAGGCGTCCACCGGCGGTCCACTGGTTGTCCGTTGTGTTTTTATATTAAAAGATGTAATATTGACAGGAAATGTAAAAATATTACTGGATAATTAGATGTTACGGGAAAATATCGCCTGCGAAACGCTATTTAAACCCATAACTATAGAATCTTAAAAACAACAAATAAAGAAATACAATTAAAATGAACGTCCGTTATTTGACCTTCTGTCTAACCCAAATTTAGACAGCGGCTCCATAAGGTCCCCTGGGGCTTCAGGGGCCGCATAAATGCTAATATTTTAACACAGATCGCAGATGTATAAATGTAACATTTTATTTATTTAGATTATCAATGCAGCTAAATTTGATTTTAAATGATTTCTGCAAAGAATTTAAATTAACATTTAAATGTAAGATTTTGGCAGGTGCAAAAAAATACAAACAAAATCTCTTGAGTAAAGCTTGGTGGAATCAGCTAACCCACTCTCTGGTTACCTAGCAACACACTCACTCTTTGGTTACCTAGCAACGACCTGCTGAGTAACTGGGGCAGTAGCAGTTTAAACGTTCACCACTGTGCCTCATAATTACTTAAAAATTAAAAAAACAGCATGGAGTGGAAAGTCTGGATAAAACAGGAAAGGCCACATTGCCGGTTTGGCAGCATTTCAGATATTTATAGCAAAAAACTAATCAGTATTTAATCAGAAACACTTATATTGTGATAGTTTTTCAGCCATATTGTCCAGCCCTACTTCTTCGGTAGCGTTGAGAAGCTACAAAAATAAAATAAAATGTTTAGATGGAAACTAAAGCGTTGATCTTATCGCGTTGGCATCAATATTATTGATACTTTTGAATCGATCCGTTCTTTTCTAACATCTACTCTCCAGCTTTAAACTGATTCAAACATTTTCTGGGGTTTAATGCTGTTCCTTTTTCCAGGTTGAACACTTCAGCACCTTCCTGGGTCACAGCGGCGCCGTTCACGACATCGCCCAGAAAGGAGAAGTCCCAGAATTTCTCTCTGTGTCTGAAGACGGTTCCCTGAGGGGCTGGGCCTGGAGAACTGGTGCATCTCTTCACTCTGCAGCTGCTGGATTTAAACAGTCACTCTGATATTTAACAAACATTTTCTGTCACTTGTGCACAGACACTTCTGCGTACGTGAAAGGCCCCATCTCAGCACTGTGCTTCTCTCAGACTGCCCACTTTATGCTTGTTGGCTATGAATCCGGTCTGCTGGAGCTGTGGAAGCAGAACTCATTGGTTGACCACAGGCAGGTAAATCCAGCCCAGGTGTTTATGTTGGTTCTTGCAGGATAGAAATTTAATACAGAAAAACAACAAACCAGGACATTTGCCCACAAATTTTAATTCACTTGAATTTGAATATTTGTAAATTTGTGCAACCTTTCTCCATTTTCTTTTTTCTGTGATTGCATCTGTTTTGGTTCCAGGCATCGGACGGCCCGATCGCGGCTGCCTGTTGGATGCCTGACAACCAGTTTGCCGTCTCCTACATGAATGTCATGGTTGTCGATGTGTGGAAGCTGGTTTGGAACCAACAACGCACCAAAGTCAGGTAAAAAAGAATAAATAATCAGCCTGTAAACTCCTTCAGCAGCCAGAAATGAAGTGAACAAGTTTTCTTCATGATCTCATAAAGCTTCATCATTCAAAATTAAAATGGTTAATGATTTATTTCATCATTTTGGAAGATAAGGAAGTAGCTCAGTTATGCTAACTTGACTTTGACAACCTTAACATGTAGATTTCTGCAAATTCTGAATCGAATAATTTTGTCAGAAAACTATTCTGACCAAATGTTCATGTTAATTGCTAAAAAGTTTGTATTTCTTCTGCTGCTTGTAGCCTGGTGAAGGCGAGGAGCTACAAAGTGAAAAACCCGATGGTTCGCCTGTTTTACTGCTCGCTGCTGATGGGCGTCACCTACCAGGGGATGCTCTGCGACTTGGCCAAAGGCGACCGCGACATGTGGAGCCAACAAAGCTCAAAGTAACTTTTTGTTTTCTCAATCGCTGATCCAAAATGAAGAATTAGTTAGTGATGTAGATAATTATTCTGTTTTATGTGCGTCTTTGTTGTGTATGTCTGTTGTTTTCAGCTGGATTCAAAGCGTCGACATTCTGAGCGTTGTTCGTAACGATGAGAAAAGCGTGTGGCTGACTGGTAGAAGTGACGGAGAAATTCATCTGGGCTTTTTTGTGAGTTTCTTTAATATAATCTACAATAATAAAAACTGCATTGAACAGCAGCATCAGTTAAAAGGACAAATCACCAACAGAATAAGTTTAAGCTCGTCCTGTCACAATAAGCAATAAATCAATTAATCGCATGATAAAGTAAAGCAAGCCTTGGATGATTTATTGTTTTTCTCTTTGTACCAAAAACTGAAATATAAAAGTCTTCAGTGTGGTGTTTTGATCTCAACTAGTTCTTTTTTAAAGATAATTTTATTTACAGAAACGTGAGAATTTATTGTATTTGTTGTTTCTGTTATTTTGCTTATTTATTTTGGATATTTAAAATCTCTTCCGGATCCAGTCTCAACTGTTCAGTTAAAGTTTGAGAAAGTGTTCTTGCATTATTATGCCATTACTACCATATTACTTGAGAAAGGTCAAAATAACAATATTATCGCAATAATTTCTACAACAATTTATTGTCCAGCAACATTTATCATGACAGGCCTGGTTTAAAGATGTTTGGGTTGCAGTCTGCAGATTCATTTCAGTTTATTAGAACTTAATCGAAAAGTTAATAGATTTTCAGTGATTTCATTAAAAAAAAAAAAAAAGTTTCTCTGCAAAAAGCAAAACAAAAGAGAAATAATATTCTGACTTGAATTATGGATGTAGTTTTATTTCATTTTTTATTTGATTTGATTTCAGTTCGGTTTGGGCCCAGAAACTACTGTACACTCATGTTTTAGCTCTATGAGCATGAAGTTCTGCAACAAGACGGAGGAAGAGGAGAAAGAAGAAAAGGAGGAAGAGAAGGAGGAGGAGGAAGTGAAGAAGGAGGAAGATGAAGAGGAAGGGAAAGAGGAGGAAGGAGCGAAGGAGGAGGAACAGAAGGAGAAAGAGAAAGAGGAAGATCCAGAAAAGGGAAGCCTGATAACCGCCATGACTGTGGATAAAGGTACCAAAAACATCAAATATTAAAATCTTGTTTTTATAACAGAAACAAATTTCATTCAGAGTAATACACCAAATCTAAAACATGGCTGACAAGGTTCAGTAGTCAGATGAGTTATAACTGTGTTTCCTGTATTTTTTCCTGTATTTTTTAAACTATTTCAGAAGTTTTAATGCGATGTTTCTGTGTTTCAGAGTTTGTGGTGTGTGGAGATGATGAAGGAAACATGTGGTTCAATCAGCATCCGGATGTTTCCTCCTGGAGCGACAGAAAACCTGTGAGATCCTCTCCAAAATCACATCTGATCCAAAACTACAGTCACCATAGGGCAGATATCATGGCTGCTACACATTTTACAGCTTTATATTGTAAACATTAAGAGAATTTGCCTGCAGTAGCCATCTTTCAACACAAGAGGGCAGCACTGAGACGTTTTAGGCAAAATATGGCAGAACTAAGGAAATGAACAAGAAAATGTCAATACTTGATAACTCAGAAATTTTTGATCTCCACAAGTTGAATATTTGCAAGTTAAAAAACTGAGAATTTTTTTAGTTTAATCTCAGAGATTTTCTAGAAAAAAACTGAGAATTTCAGGGTTTGAAAAATTTTAAGTATTTGCCTTTTGACACTCAGAAAATGTCCAAAAGTCAAAAATTATCGACTTTTCTAACTCAGACATTTTTTGCAAAAAATGTCTGAGATTAATATCTAAATTTCGGAACTTTTTGGCCAAAATTAATTTTTTTAATTTCTTCTTTTAAATCTACAATACGCTAATACGCCGTACGTTAGTTTGTCTCTTTTAAGAATAAACTCAGTTTGCAAGGAGAGAGTTGAATGATTTTAAAGTAATTTTATGTGTCTGCAAGTTTTCTTAAATGATCTTTATTAATAATTGATGACCTTCTTCATCCTAATGATGATGATGATTATGGTGGTGATTTTTCCTCAGGCCCACCTGGACAGGATCACTCACCTGAAACTCACCGACAGCGTCATCATCTCGGCCTCCTACGACCGAACGCTGAAGCTTTGGGACAGAAACACCAAAAAACAGGCAAACCTGCTCCTTCCTGAAAAACACACTAATCCATGTGTTTTGCTGGATTTAATCCTCTGTTTCAGCGAATAATCTGTGCTCTGATTGTGTTTCAGGTGGGAATGTTTGTGTGTGGAGGCCCGGTTCTGTTTTTGGAGCTGAACCCAGGAAAACCCAGTGAGCTGGTCTGTGCTGACGGACGGGGGAAGATTTACTTCCTCTCCTGGAAAGAGTAAACCTCCAAATAATTCTAATAGGGCTGGGCGATTAATCAAGTTTATTGATTATTGGAAATTTTTATGTTAGAAGATTTAATTTCTAGACAATCTGTTTGTTTTTTTCCACCATGGCTCAGAGTGATGTCATCATGACCTCTACGACAAAATATAAGGGCCACGCTACGTTTTTTACATTTGTTAATTATGAGAAAAAAGTCCTAATATAATGGAAGCTTTAATGTTACCAGAGTAAAGTCGTAATTATTATGGCAACTCCTACATAAAAAATTAATTAAATGAAGAATGTTGAGCATCTTTTGAAGTTATTGTTTTCAGTTTTACAAATAAGGAAATACTTTAATACATTATTATCAAATTATTTTCAGCTGAAAGATTTGAGCAGAGTTTATTTTGAAGAAAAAATACAAACTGAGCTGCTAATGTTTGATGCTTCTTTTATTAAAATAACTTTTTTGTTGTAACCTTAATGCTTTTTCTGGTAAAATTGTCTTTATTCTGCTTTATTATGACTATTTTTGTAGCTAAACAAGAATTGAACTCATTGCTTGGCCCTAATACTCTGTCATTTAACTCACAAAAGGAATAATTGAAGTATAAAAACACCTTTATCATTTATTGTTTCGTTTTAGAAAAGAAATAAAAAGATTGGATTTAGTATAAAAAAACGGAAAATTATTGCCCGGCCCTTGCTGCTAAAATTAAACGGTAATAATTAACCAGTCTGTTTATCAAAGATTTGTTTTTGTTTTACTATGTGCAATAACTTCTTGTGTTTTTCTATGTTTACAAGGCGGGAAATCTGTGGCTTTATATTGTGCCTGATTGCATTTATTTTATTTATCTTCAATAAATGGGAAAAAGATTTTAATTAAACTCTTCTTCTTGCATTAAATCTCATATTTTCTTATTTTTAACAAATTCTATATACTGAAATTTAACATGCTAAATATTTTTAAGGAGATAATCCAAAGTAGAATTTTAGTAATATATTTAATGCAACGTATATTTTAGAAAATATTTTTCTTTTTTAGTGTGTCAAAAATATATTTTAAAACTAAATATTAAAAGCATGTTTTTAAAAATGTATTTCACATTTTGAATACAATCTTGAAAAATGCACCATTTAATAACATATTAGAAATAATTAGAATATACTCAGGTACATTATTTTTTCACCTGAGTTGCCGATGCAGTTCTTATTTATAAAATATTTACAGAAAACATGATTTTATTTTTAAGGTAAGGCTCATTTTTGTTCAACCCTAAGGCATAATATTTTATAAAATAGTTGAAGTTGTAGATTGTAATCTCTGTTTATCTTTAGTGAACTACAAACAGATCCTAAAAATATTTTAATCCTGTTCAGATGAGTGGATTACTTTGGATTCGGTGATTCATTGTGAAAGCAATAAAGTTGCAGCAGAGAAATCAACACATTTGTTGTTTTAATTTATAAGAAATGCAAAATATCCCAAAATACATATTAGAATATTGAAGATGTAGGATCACTGAAGGTGTTTTTATCTTTGACAATCTGTCTTGATGCACTGTGTAAAAGAAAAGAAAATGATTTCTTTATAAAGACATTTACTAATTTCATACTTTCAATAGTAAACGTTTAATTATGCAAGTACACTGCTAGTGAACTTGGTATATACTCATGGTTCATATATTAAACATCTATTGTATCTCAAGTCTCAATTTAGTTTAAGCATATTTTAAGTACACTTTTATAAATTATTATAAATGAAATATAATATTTTTGGTATTTTACTTAATGCATACTTTTAAGTATGTTTAGCAAATTGCTTACATCATACTATTATATACTGAATTATCTTTATACTTTTCTGTGAGCAAAGTATACCTCACCATATAGCCCATAAACAGTCAACTTTAAGTTGCCTCATTTTCAGGGTAAAATAAGCAAAGCACACATGAATAAAATACTTTTTTGCTAAGGAAATGTTTTGTTTTAATGTGTCTCATAATCAAATAATATTTTCTAGTGTTAGATATTTTATATTTTTTTGTTCTTGGGTTTTAATGACTAAAATTTAATTTTCACAGTTCAGCATTTAAAGATGTGATTATTTGTATCCCCGTTTCTTTATTTATTCATTCGTTCTACAAATGTATCTGTAAAATACATAAAATGCTGATAGGTGGACTGATTTAGTGTTTGAACGACGCTTAGTTTTCCGAGTCGCCATCAAACGCAGCACCACCTTCTCCAGGTGATGCTTACACGCCCCTCTGTCCTGGACCACAACTCACAGGTGAGAGAAACTAAACAGGATCCACCAGCTTGAATGACGTCCGACTCATTTTTGAAGACAATCCCACAGATTTACATTATTTTTAAATTCATATTTTGGACGCGACGAATATTTTTTTTTTTTAGATTTAATTTATTCATCTGAACGGAGGGATTTGAAACCGATTGGGGGGGGGGGTTAATGGTACGTTAATGATCACATGTTTTTAGTTCATACCGGCTGATTAGTTATTAAAATTATTGCCCTTGAAGCTGATTTACCCTCATCACTGTCTGACAGGATCGACATGATCGACTGGATCTGGACTTGGAGTGCGAAGGTGGAGGATCTGTGGCTGTGAGTAACTGTTTGTGTTGTTAGTGAACTTTTCCAGGTTCCTGGATCCATAAGGAAACGTTTCTCTTTTATTTAACCTGATGGAGACCCGGAATAATCTGGTAACAGGGTCTGGTAGCGAAGAGGTTCGGATACAACAAAAAGATTCTCTTCTGAAACGTTTGTTTTGTTGCACTGCAGCCAGGGGCGGCTCTTGTATAACTGGCAACCTGGGTGGACAAGCCCCTCCCCACAAGCATTTATTTTGTTTTTATTTTATTTGTTTTCTTATTGCTGTTCTCTCAAGTTAGTCTTAGAAATAAAATTTCATGAATTGCATTTATTTATTTTTTGTTTTGAATCTGCCGTGGTTCATTTATAGACCCAATATCTACAAAAATAACACAACTTTTTTCTTTTCATTAAAACACGCCTGCTTATTAATGACCAAGTTAAAAAAAAACATTTTTATAAATCTTTATGTTTTTTAATGAAGTATTTGGGTGTTTTTCACAAATGAAGGAAAAATTGAGCAGGAAACTGATGGGTAGTTTGGTGTAACATCTGCTGTGATTCAGGTGCTGTGATGATCTGTTGTGGTGTAGAGACGGTTTAACCAAAAGGCAAATCAATTTACCAGCTGATTTATGGTCACAACCCTGGATTAAATAAAATATGATAGAAAGATGGGTGTATAGGAATAATACACTGGAATTTCTCATTAAGAACATGAAGCCATTTTGACATTGCTTTTAAAAAATGAGGTAATGCAATCATTTCACTGAGGAAGTTAATTATAGCAATGTTTTACTGCCATCTGTTCTTCAAGATGAAACTCAGGTCTGGACTTGCCATTTGAACACGAAAGCACATTATGATGATGGTGCTTTAGATCACATTCTGCTTATTATAAACACACTGCAGACTCAGTGAGTGGGTTTCTCCACTTTTCCTTTTGCTTCCAGCATAAAGCCTTGTTGTTTGGTGGGCTGGTCAGGAAATCATCCAAGACTGCACAACCAACTCCAAAAGCACAGGTAACATGTTCTATATAATATTTATCTTTGATTTAGCTTTGCAAGTTTTAATAATTGCTGCCTTGAAGTTTTCACATTTTCTCACAAATTTCTATGGGTTTTATTCAGATGTTTTTGTGTTTAAACTAGTGGTCATTAATTGGTTGGTCTGTAATAATTACTAACGTTTCAATCAACAACTATTCAACAACATTTTCAATTCAGAAGACAATTTTCACAGCTAAATTATTGAATAAATAGACATATGAGCGATATTTATTGTTTTTAAATCTGTTGTTTAGGTTATTCTGTTCTGAGATTGGTATATGTGTTTCTGGAACAATGACCATTCACGAAACTTCTTTGGAAAAAAACTTTAGAAATCTGGAATGTGGATGTTGACATTAACATCCAGGATGAGGAATAAGGACAACTATTTGCGCAAACCTGTTAGCATTGAGATGCTACTTTAGGCTTCAATAGCTTCGATGATATGCTAACTCCTTCTAGCACAACGTGAACACAATAACAGTCTTTCCCAGCGTCCCATCAGGTTATTTTTGAAGCAGAAATTCACCCTCAGTTAACTAAGAGAAGCGACTTTGTCTCACATCGCTATTTTGTTTGGGGATGCCGCTTGTGCGTCAAATGTACGGGCGTACCGAAACACGTAAATTCCAAGGTTCCGGTTTGGGACTTTCGTACGTTAAAAAAAAATGCAAATACTTGTGGTAAAATTGTTTACATGTTAAAATCTATGAAAGTAATAAATATGAATAACCACATTAAAGTCTGAGCCCTAATTTAAAGCATTAAACAATAGAAAAAATAACCATCCTGAGACCCGTTGACAGCATTATGCTAACTCCAGCTAGCATCCTCCAACCTTTGGCTGCATTATTTTTTCGACAAATAAATGGCTCTACTAGATCTCTGAACAACATGCTGATGAGAAAACTCAGTAATAATTGTGATTCATAAATGCGAGACGTGTCACACAATTAAAATAGATGTAAAAGTTTGCCAGTTTTCTTGAAAAATAAATATTTATTTCTATTTAAATGTAGTTTTTATTAGATTGTACCCTGTTACAATGAGACTTTTAACCCTTGTTTTTCCTGCCAGGAGGCTTCAATTTCCCCACACTCCCCTGAGTTGTCAGCCAGCAGGGACAATTCAACTAAATCATCAAAGGTACTGCTTTTGTTACTTATCATTTATTTTATATTAATTTATTTTTACACTAGACATATATCTTTTCTCTCTTTAAGGATAAATCAGGAATGTTTGGTGGAATACTGAAGCGATCGCCCCGACCAGGACACACCCGCAGGCCTTCTCAGGTGAACAACTTTTACTTTCCCTTAGAAAAAAAAGGTGGTAATGACATCAACTACATCTGTGTGCAGTAAATAATGTTATGTGACCGTGTTTTCTCCAGGATCTCTTGGACACTCCAGGTTGTGATGAAAACCACTCTGAAAGCACCAACACGAAGGTGAGTTTCATCACATCTATTTATGATTTTTCTTTTAATTCAGCATTTAATTATCTTATAAAATAACGCAATTCAAATTTTAAGACTAAAGACTGTCCAGGTAGGAACTTAATTTATCCAAACGGATCAGTCATACTCCTGTTTTGCTGCAATTTTCTTTCCTGAGGACTTCAGTGAAATGCTATGCTAACATTAGCATGTTTTCACTCAATTTTGATATGACTTGTTGATAATTTCACTTATCAAGTATTTCCTTGTGGTTCCTGTTAAAGGAAAAGCTTCCTCTGTCTACATTTTCATGTTGCTGCATCCATACTGAGATTATTAGAGCAAGTTCAGGCCTATTAAGAACATCTTTACGATTCTTGTTGGTATAAATAAGCATTGTTTTAACTTCACAGAATAGCTTATCAGCGAACGGGGAGCTCTCTGCAAGCAGCGACAGTCTCACAGAGAGCAGCAGCAGCAAGGTGAGCAATTTGAGCGTTTTAATGTCTGAATCAAATCATTGTTTTTATCATTTAAACTGATGAAGTTGTTGCCATTACAGGAGAAAGGAGGAATGTTTAAAGGAATGTTTAAGAAGACAAACAAATCTGCCAAAGACGATGAGCCTCAGGTTTGTTTTTGCTTTTACTCAGACCAGCAGTGCAGGCTGTTAATGACTAAATGTGTTGGTATCAACAGTCTTTTCATGTTGGACGGAGATAAATTAATGGTAAAGATGCATTTATAAAGTTGACATTAGTGATGTTAGTCATTATAAATGTGAGTTATGGAACAAAAATAAAAAAGGTGGACAACTTTGGCATGTTTTTCTTTTTAAATGTATTTTTTAATAGATGCTAACAGTGAGAACAGTGAGAAATTGAACTTTTGTTTTTCTCTTAGGAGGTTTTGATTTCCTCACAACACCCTGAATTGTCTGCCAGCAGTGACAGCTTAGCAGATAATAAATCATCAAAGGTATCGCTTTGCTATATTAGGTGATATTTATTTATTTATTTTCATAATGACAAGCTGGAAATTCTAAACTTTTTTTCCATTTAAGGATAAATCAGGAATGTTTGGTGGGATATTGAAGCGATCGCCCCGACCAGGACACACCCGCAGGCCTTCTCAGGTCAACAACTTTTACTTTTCATTTAAAACAAACAGTAATAATGAGATCAACTCTATTTCTGTGTGCAGTAAAAATAATGCTATGTCACCATGTTTTATCCAGGATCTCCTGGATTTTTCAGCTCATGATGAAAACCACTCTGAAAGCACCAACACAAAGGTGAATCTCATCCCATCGGATTATGATTTCTGCTCTGATTTCAACATTTTAAATAACTGCAACACAAATTTTAAGACTAAAACGCAGCCAAATGGTAACTAGTCGTTTCAGGAGAGGATTTTGACCAGTTCAATATACTACTTTTTTTTATTTTATGGTGAGGAGTTTAATGAAATGCTAGGCTAACATTAGCATGTATTCACTCGGTTTTGATATGATTTGTTGATAATTTGGCTTACAAAGTTTTTTTTTGTTGTGATTTGTGGTTGTTTTCAGTCGTCAGTCAATGTGATCAGTTCTAATCTGATACTTTAATATTAATTCCACCTAAATTTTGAGAAGTAACCCAACAGTGTATCAGTACTACATGGTCAGTATTGTGATTGTGTCTTACTTAACGCGCTCCACTGCAGCTGTGTTTCTATTGACCATGAAAAAAATAAATAAATAAATAAAATTAAGAAAATAAATTTGCTTCATTTTAAAAAACTTTATTTTGTTTTTGATAAAGTTTTTGCATTAGGATGAAGTTGTTTTTCCAATGTGTCAAAATTAGCGTATTTCACAAAACTGCAGTGGCTCATTGACACTTTGGCTCACAAAGTATTTCGTCATCGTTCCGGTTTATCGTGTTCAGACAAAATGTAAAGAAAAACTTCCCCTGCTTCAGAAAGTTGCCACTTTGCTTTGAACATCATCACTTTCAATGAACAGTGTTTCAGCAGCTCTCTAAAAACCTCCTTCACACAGAAAGATATACGGGAATATTTGAGTGCACTATGAACAGCATTATGCATCGTTATAAGGGTGAAAAACAGTTAAATCATTAGGGGAAGTGTAGATAATCAAAAAAGGCCTTCACCAAGACCTCCATTACTTGTATGTACAATATAGCTGGATGAGAACATCGCTGATTTCAGTTGTTTGCTGATGTTTCTACTGCTTTCCTCGACCATCTACATTGTTTTTAATCATTATATAGTCATCTAATCTCACCAATATTAAGGTACCCAGATATATTTAGTTATCCAGCTGAGAGCGGCGCCTCTGAGCTTTTTGTTTTGGTGACTCAAATGTGCCAGCATCAGCGATTTTGGAAGAAGCGCTGAATCAGCACATCTCTGCCCATCTATACAACTGCTGCAACAGTTGGAGAAAAAAATAGTCTCTGTTATTTTCACTGTAAAACATAGCAACCTAACAATGTTCTGGTTGTATTAACTCTTTTATGGTGTTTTTGTTCAAAGGAGCCAGCAGAGAAGGTGAAAAAGTTTCCTAAATTCAATGGGATGAGCGCAGCGTCGAAGGTACTTATGCATATATTTTCTCTTCTAATGTTATTCAGATTAATGTAGGCTGGTTAATTGTTTTTAAAATGTTCCTTTAGGAAGATTTGTCTGCACAAAGCGAGCTCTCGAAAAGCAACGACAGTCTTTCCAAGACAAAAGTAAGAATTATTTTTAACTAAAAGCAGATTGATTTAAATGTTCAGGATGTGTTAAAAATCTAAATTTCTGTCTTCAGGAGTCAAGCGGGTTTGGTGCAATCTTTAAAAACCCTTTTGGAGCAAGAGCGCCATCTCAGGTGGGAGCAGTAACTATTAAACATAGCAACATCTTGCTTCTGCAATATTATTCCTGATAAGAAGTGATCAATATTTCCGTCCTCAGGAGGATTTAACAGCAGCTAGTGAGGTTTCAGAAAGCAGTGAGAATCTGTCTGAAAACCACACAAAGGTGAAGTTTTATCTGCTAAATCCAGACTCAGAAGCGTCGGTCTTTATCGGTCGTAAAGACGAGTTGCTGAGCATTGATTTAGTTCGTTGTTTTTCAGGAAAAAGGATTCTTTGGTGGCATGTTCAAGAAAAAAGTTGCAAGGTCTCAGTCTCAGGTAATTACAGTTTATAAAATGTGATATTATGTTCCAACTTTAGATCAGAGAAAACATTACTGTCAGTTACCAAAAAATGTCAGAACTCTGATTCAAAAGTGATGCCACGCCCAGCTAAATGAGTCACCAGTCAGGAAACCAGTAAAGTTAGTTTGTTGATCTAGTGACCATTTACCGTATTTTCCGAACTATAAGTCGCAGGGGGTTTTTTCACAGTTTTTTCTGGGGGTGCGATTTATACTCCGGAGCGATTTATGTGTGAAATTATTAACTCGTTATTGCGTCATATCACATGTTATTTTCACACTAAACCGCAAGAGGGCGCTTTAGGCCTGTGTTGATAGAAGTAGAAGCTACGTCCGGAGTTAGCCGAGTTGTTTACAAGCGACACCGAGGTTGAAGATTTAGTGATTTGTAGTGACACGGATGGTTTGGTAAGCTTGTTGGCATGTTATTTATGCTATAGTTATCTGAATAACTCGTAATATGTTATGTTAACATACCAGGCACGTTCTTAGGTCGTTGTTTGTCATGTAACATTAGCATACGGTATGCTAACGTCATGTAACGTTACACGACGTTAGCATACCGTATGCTAGGGTTGCCGCTATTCTATTTATTGCCTTTCAAGATGACATGTCTGTTCTTGGTGTTGGGTTTTATCAAATAAATTTCCTCCCAAAATGCGACTTATACTCCGGTGCGACTTATATATGTCTTTCTCTGCTTTATGATGCATTTTATGGCTGGTGCGATTTATAGTCCGGAGCGATTTATAGTCTGGACAATACGGTAATCTGGTTACGGTGAACGTAACCTGATGACTGCGTCATCAATTGTTTTCTCAGTCAGAAAACACACCAACTTGCAACTTGGAAGCCTTTAAATAAATAGTTTTATTAAACAAAGTCACCTAAATTTTCCCAGGTTGTTTTATGAATTTTATTTTGTTTTTCTTGGTGCAGGATGATTTGTCTGTGGATGAGGAACTCTCGGTTAATCTCTCAGAGAAACTTTCGAAGGTAAATGATACAATTTAAGTCATTTGTCTTATACTTAAAGGCTCCCATACATTGCTTTAGCAATGAATGTGATTTTTCCAACAAACTTAGGGAAATGTTTGAATTTTCAGAGTTTATTACTTGCTATAAAATCTTGAAGAAAAAAAATTAAGCGCTTTTTCCATTTATTTTGGTATTTGAATTACATTTTCTCATTGATTTGCAACAACATAACTTGAGTTTTTGTCTGATATTTTATTAATTTCACTTTAATTTTGCCCTAAATATGAACTAATTATTAACTCAAACAGTGGCGTGGTTAGTTCCCAAACAAATAATGGTCACTTCTGTTTTTATTTCTAAAGTTTTACGAGCAAAATGAATTTGACACAAAAAGAAGCAACATTTAACATGTAAATCTAGTCCATATTTTTCTATTTTAAATATAAATTGTGAAATTAAGTTGATTAAAGTTTGTTCAAATGTCAAAAAACTGTACAAATATCGCTTTATCACACAAACTAAAGGTTTACTTCACTACAGATTTGTTTAATGATTTACAGAACATAAAAAGTTGAGGGAAAAAAACAAGAAATTTGAGTTGGGAAATTGGGGAACTTATAAAATGGCTCAAGAAGGAAATGGTCATTTAATCGTCTGTAAACGATTTTCATTTATTACTTTGGATTTTATTTTAGGAAAAGGAAAAAACGGAAAACGTTGGAGACCCAGATGAAATCAGCTCTGCTGCACTGAAACCTAAAACAAAGAAAGTAAGACTCCTTTAAAATGTTTTTTGGTCTTTTACTTGATCTGGTTTTGCAACATTATAAAAGTATTGGTGAGTAAATTCTTGATTTTTCCAGAGTGGTTTCAGTGCGGTGATGAAGAGCGCCTTCTACAGTGAGAAACAGGTGACAGCATGTTTGAAATCCACAATAAAAACAAAATCCTGCTCAACTTTATATAAAATCCAGTTAAAATACTTTGAATTTGTAGTTGTAAGAGGATAGAAAGTGAAGAGTGTTTAAATACCTTCTAGCATCTCGTGTAAAGAGCGATCTGCATTTTTTATTCTTGTTTCTGTTTGAAACTAAAATGGCCGCCTGTGCAGGAGAAAAGCTCAGAGGCCGACGATAAGGAAGCAGCAGAAGGAGATGGAGAAAATCAGCACAATCACAAGCAGGTTTGTTAGGGAAATAAGTAAATTTGAACTTTTGTTTTTGGTCATTTACGTATTTCTCTTTTCTTTTTCAGAGCAAGCTGGTTGGGGCCATGACGAAGCTGGATCCATTCAGAGCTGCACAAAAAGTTTGTGATTTAAATTTCAGATTGGGTTTTATTTCTCCGTCTTAAAGTGTTTTTATTTTATTTTTAAATCTTTTTGTATTCAGCAGGAGAAACAGACAGGATCCGACGATGAAGATCAAACTCTGAGCAGCGAGAAGTCATCAACTAACAAACAGGTACATGTCCATTTTTATTGTTTTTTTTCCCAATAGAAAGTATTTATTATTATAAATAATCTTTTTTCACAAAGATCTTTTCTATGAGCTCATGGATCAACTGTTTTAAACTCCTCTGCTTTTCTAGGATTGCAGCTGTCAACAGGATGTAACATTTGTGCATCATTTTTAATGTTTCCCTCCCTAGAGCACCACGGTTGAAGCCATGAACAAACTGAATTCGTTCAGCTCTGCAGCTAAAGTAACTATCCTGGTTGTGCATAAATGTGCTGGTGGCGTTGAAGGTGGCGGTGAGGGAAAATCAGGGCTGGGAAAGTCTTGCTGATGATGATCGATGAAAGTTTTCCATCATAAATATGCTGCTTCTTGCTTGTTTTCTTTTTATTACTTGAATGTAAACATGAACAAAGGAGAAGCCCTTTTTGTAGGATAAGATGCTGTCATTTCTATGATGGAAGTTGGAAGGTAGAAGTTTCCAAGCTTCAGCCTCACAGAGCAACCCACACTCAGCTCCTTTAGACTAGCCAGCAGCAATTAGCAAGTATCTGGTGGAACTGCGCATCTGCTGAGCTCGTTATAGCTACTTCTCAGTGAAATGCTGGCAGAAATGTTGTTAAAGGGTTAATAGAGGAGCCATGTTGTGATGACTTTCTGAAGGCGGAGTCTCAGAAAGAAAATTAGTTTTTAAAGAGACAGAGGCCCAATTTCAAGGCATTAAAATACAGAGTCATATTTGATACATACATATAGCATTTTTATAACAACCAACTGAAAGTAAAACAGTTACTTGATTGTGCTATAAAATGGCAAAATGTTCCTGCAAAATACAAAATACTGCCCCTTTAAAAAGGACTATATGTACATTCTATAGTAAGTACATAAAAAAGGACTTTACGCCACAACTCTTCAAATAGAAAATATAACGTTTGATTTTATGTTCACTTTAGATCAGTAGAAAGTCTGTGATCAATTTCTGTGCAGCTGAGAGAAATTAAATGTTTCTTCCTACTAAAAAAACAACAAAAAAGTCAGATTAAATGATAAATCACCAGCTTAAACAGACGCTATGACAACATTTCAGTGAAACGCAGTAAAAAAACCCCCCAACAAATGTCTTTTTGTCCTCTGCTCAGAAGGACACTGAGGACACGCAGACCTCTGCGGAGAACGGGAAGCAGTCGGAAAACAAGGCGGATCTGGTGAGCCTATTTTTTCCTTTGGTCGCAACTAATCGATGACCACAAACATGTGGAGCCGATCAACTTCTTACAAAAATACCCTCCAAACTGAAGCTCCTCCTCCTCCTCCAAGCTTCCTGCTGCGTCACTCTCGTTTCACTCCTGACGGCTATTAAATCTTCACCTCCTGTTCTGGGACACTAAGCCATTTACTTTGTGTTTTTGTCCTTGGCAGGTCAAGAGTAATTTGATCCAGACAGAAAGGAAGGAAAAGGGTGAAACTCCTCCAGTCCTACGCAGACCAAGAGCAGAGGTTTGCTGCAGCCGTAAATATTTACATGTGGTTCTTATGAAAAACATTCTCTGTTCTGTTTTAAATCTGTGCTGGGACTCCAGGCGATGAAGACGACATCCATGCATGATATGGAAAAACCAAAACCAGAGGAGAAGGTGCTTTTTGTTTCCCATCTAAACTTGTTCATTGCTCTTTTTTGAATAATGTAACAATTTTATTTTTCTCTGCAGAAAGAAAAACTCCCTAGAGAGAAGAAAGGAAAACCTTTGGACCCTCCCGTTGTTCCACCCAGACCATCAGAGGAGGTTAGAAACCTGCTCTTATACTTTAGTTATATTTAAATTTTTTCTGTGCCATCTGTTGAAACTGCAGCTTATCTTGGTTAAGAAAGCTGCTGTGGTTACATTTCAGGAAATGAGCAAAACTGTCAGACATCGCAAGAAAGACAAGCAAGAGGTTTGTAGAGAACGTAAAAATGTCTGATTATTTCTCTCTTTGGTTTCATTCTGACTAGTGAAAATAAAACCAAGCTGCTTTTTACGTTTATCTAACATTTTTTAGGCATTTAACCTCATACAAAAGCCTTTAGGTAAACTTTACAATGAGGCTCCCCTTATAGACACATAATAAATAGTTCATAGATGTGTTATTAAATCATCTCTGAACACTTTATAAAGCAATAACTGTTTAATATGCATTAATTAAGGCTGGGGAAGAGACAAAAATCTACTAGCTTCTTGCCAAATAATGAGCCAAATCTGTTCATTTATATATTTTTTCTAGTTATCTAAACATTTCAGACTACTTTGTAAGCACATTCAGCATTGGTAAACAATTTCTCATCCTTAATTAATGGATAATAAACAGTTATTAATAATTTATGAAGTGCTTATATTGCATGAATAAACACTTTTTTCATATGTATTATTTTGGGTCTTTTTCATTGGCTTAAATATAGTTAACCTGTAGTTATAGGTGGCTAAACTTTGCTCTACGACAATACTGTAAATTTCCAGTGAAGTACTTCTGCCTTGCAACCTTTGGATGCCTTCCAGCTAAAACACACCTGAATAAAAAAGCTAAATTACCTCCTCTGCATATTAACTATTTATTTACTCAGGCTGGAAGAGAGAACACGATTTTCAGCAGATAATAGGAAGGCTGAACACAACACAGCAGAGTAGCTAATTTTCTCCGTATTTTAACCACATGAAATACGATGGATAAGGAAATTTCTGGAGCCTTTTGGAAAATGCACAAACTCCAATAGCCACATAATCACTCTGTTCAATATGAGACGCTAAAGACCGTTTAAATTGATAATGCCAAATTATTTATTTATTTATTTTTTTTTAAATCTGCAAAGAAAATAAATGTCTGCTGAAGCTCCACTAATAAGACCATATTTCAGGAAGGGATGTGGTTTTTTTCAAATATAAAAATTGTTTCCAGATTTCTTTTTAAATGAACAAAAATTCTTATTTTATTTTGTAAATTTACAGCAGAGCCAATCAGGAGAAGAAGCCAACGGAGAAGAATCAAATGGGACCACAGACAAACCAGTAAGTGAATCATCAGTTTCGGTTTGAACCTTGTTGCCCAAACGAACAAAATAATCCAAGACTCTTATAAACTGTATAAAATATATTTTTCTTCTGCTGTCACTGTATGAAATGTATACGTTGAGTATTTGCCGTTGCCGTTTGGTTATGATCTAACTTTTCAGGTTCCTGCTTCCTTATCGCCTGCATCATGCCAAACCCATGCAAAACACATGTGACTCCCTCAGGTTGTTGTCAGAGGGAGTTCCTGCAAGCTCTTTGTTACACTGCAAAAACAAAATCTAACTGAGGATTATTGTCTGGTTTCTTGTGCTAATGTCTTAGGGCACGTGAAATAAGAGAAAACTAACTTATAAGTAACATTTCAGCAAGAAATAGGAGCTTATTTTGAGTAAATAATTCCTTATATTGAATGTAAAAAAGACGCTAGTTCCACTAGCAGATTTTTTCACTTACAAGACATTTTACTATGTTATAGGTGAAATAATCTGCCAATGTAACTAGTGTTTTCACATCAATATTAAGGAATTATTGACTTAATGGAGCTCCTATATTTTTCTGGGAAGTTACTTACAAGCTAGTTTTGTTTTATTTCCAGTGTACTAAAATGTTTGCAGTAAAAACAAGAATTACCTGTTCATATTAAGTTGCTTGTGCAAAAACTTTGGACTCTTTGTTTTTGATTTTTCAAGCATGAACATGTGAGATTTCAGCTGATTTTTAAAGGATGTAATATGGATTTTAAAACTGGGAAATCTTAGTCAAAAGCAGAAAGTAGGACAGGACATTTGAGGGAATAAACAGGCGCATAATTGAATGTGGATTATGAGTTTGTAGTCCAAGCTAGAAAACTGAAGCATATTGGGCTCAGATAGCAATCGTTCATTCAAGGATAAACGGCAGCAGTTTCACTGAAATGTAGTTTTTTAGGTTTTGTGGTTGACTTGGACCAACATGTAATGGCTGTGCACATTTCTTTTTTAGGCCAAGGTCAAAAAACAGAAGCATCATCATGGACTCCTACAACAAGTTGGATTCAAGGTAAAAGAAATTCAACACTTGGGTTAAAATTGCCTCTAATTTTGGGTGTAAAAGTAAAATCTGCCCTGTAAAGTGGCATATTTGTTGTCTGCATAGATTCAAGCTAATTTATGACAATTTAACCACTTTATTATGACACCTTTGTAGCTTTAGGCATTTTATTACTGAAGGAAATCTAACCGCCAAGTTAAAGTCTATATTCCATTTATAGTGTACTAAACGGGGAAAGTGGTTGTATATCTCTGATAATTGAGTCTTATAAATCATAATTTACTTCCCTTTCAGGTTTCTTCTATTTTTCATATCTTAATAACAGGCTCTTAGTTTTATTTGGTCGAATCCCACAGCCTTAGAAATGGGTTTGGAATCAGACTGATTTATTTATTTTTTAATTTCTTTAGATTAGTTTTGCATTTTGAGTTTTTTTTTAACCTACTTCGTGTTGTCAGGCAGGTTCTTTTTAACTGATATCTTTATTCTATTTATCTGGTAGAAACATTATGTTTGAATAGCTTGTACACATATCTTTATCTGAGATTAAAATTAATTTAAAGTCATTTGTGAATACTTTTCACTGGGCTGTATCTGCCAGAAGGAAATCACTTTGAACATTTTTATGACCAATTATTGCCATAACTAACCATACATATTTTCCTACTACTGCAAAACTACTCAAAATTATGCGTTATTTTGGGGCTATCAAAGTTTGGCACGCCTGATCTGCATTTGAGATTCTTATTTAGAAAATAGAAAGTAATTAGTCCTTAAACCTAGTAATAAAGCTAACAACTCTGTGTTATGAAAAAATTCTCTGCCATTTTTAAAGTTTATATGGAAGGATTTTAGTTATTTTTTATAAAAATAATCAAAGTGAAAGAAGAAAAGCACTGCTAGCTTAGCGCCGCTAGCTAACTGTTTCTAGCTTTAGCATCTAGCATCAGCTTTAAAGCCTCTTGAACTAAAGCAGTGGCATACAGTTTTTCTTAAAATGTAATATACTTTGACTAATTAATCCAAAACTGAATATTTAAATAGAGTTTGAGAACATTTTCTTTGGCATTTGAACCCTCTTTATCTCATAAGCATAACCTAACTAGCTAGCTAGCTAGCCTTGTTCTCATGAGCTCTGTATTTCGTATTGCCTCATGTTTTGTAATGTTACTGCTTATTTCAGGCTGGGTCTGATGATGAAGGGCTGAAAGATGAAGAGTCTTTACCCAAAGAGGAAGATGAAGATGAGTACAAAGAGAAACCAGAAAAGGTCTGGTATATTTGTTTATTTTTGGCACAGGTTAAATGTTAACTCAGCTGGCAGCTGCGAGTAGGACATTTCTGTATTTAATTCAAAGGAAATGTGAGCTATTAGGGTTTTTTGTTTGTCTACTTTTAGACCAAAGTGAGAAAGCCAAAGAAACCAAATCCTTTCATGCCCCGGGTCAAGGTAAGGCTCAAAAATGTGACTTGTTCCAACTTGTTTATTCGCATGTCTACATGTCCAATATGCTAGAAAAAATCTGACTGATGTATTCAGATGGAGATAATTTTAATCAGTCCATATTTTTTGAATTTGTTTTTGTAATTAAAAAACTAGAAAATGGGTTCCTTTCAGTTCTTCCTTTGCTGATGCAGGACTTTATGACACAGGATTTTAACTGTTAAAATTGTTAAGTATTCAACTAAATAATATCTTAAGAATTTTCTGTGAAGGCCAGCAGTTAAATCCCCTTTTTTTTAACTTGCGACGTTTTATTCTTTGTCAGGCTGCATCTGATGACGAAGGGCTCAAAGATGAAGAGGAAATTAAAGAAGATGAGGAAGCGAAACCAGAGAAGGTCTGTTTTATTTAGTGGTTTTTTTTACCTGTTTGGCAAAAAAAATTCCATGACGAATCATTGCAAGTGAATAATTTCTGTGTTTAAAAACAACACAGTAACTATTTCTTGTTTTGTTTTCTTTAGCCCAACGTCAAGAAGACAAAGCAACAGAATCCCTTCATGTCGCGACTTAAGGTTACGCTCAGAAATGTGACTTGAAAATCTCCAGATGCTCCCATCTTTTTGATTAACATAATCAAATTAAAGAGGATTGTTAAATTGAAGATACTTCGATTTGAACAAATTTATGTCCACATATAAAGAGTGATTAAAACAAGGAAGAGCATGGTATTGTAATATCAGATTTATTACTGTTTGTATGGCAGCAAGAAAATACTAAAGGTAGTGAAAAACAGGTGAAGAAGGAATAGATGCTAAAATAAAAATAAGGAATGTATCAAACAGTTCATTAGTTGGATAATTTGTTCGAAACTGGGTGTAAACCATTTGATTTTCAGTGTTGATTTAAAGGAAGCATCGGTTTCTGCATATCTCAGGTTTTCAGGGAGTTTGTTCTAGAGCTGAAAAGTAAACAAACGTCGGACATTAAAAATCATGTTTTTGTTTTTTTAATTGTCAGGGTGCGTCTGATGATGAAGGGCTGAAGGATGAAGATGAGTCTTCGTCTAAAGAGGAAATTAAAGATGATGACAAGGAAAAACCAGAGAAGGTTGTTTTGTTTTATGAGCAAATGTTAATTTGACTAATAATTGAAGATCAAGCGTTTCTGTATTTCAATTAAAAATAAAATAAAAACTTTTTTTCCCTTCTTCCAGCCCAAATTCAAGAAGCCAAAACACAATCCTTTTATGCCTCGCCCTAAGGTAAATATCAAAATGTGACTTGGATAATTTGGTCTCACAAATTCTTCCATCTAAAAATAATTTTAAAAATAATAAGGTGGAGATGATTTTCCTTTCTGTTCAGAGAGTTTTTAGAAAACATTTTTCTGTAAATTTGCCATAATGGCAAGCATATCATTATGTTTCCCTTTTAGTTATTTTGCTTTTACTAATTCTAGTCTAAAGCTAAAATTGTCTCTTCATCAGTTAATTTTACAAACACCTAATATGCATCTAAAACCAGCAGCTAAATGTTTTATTTTTGTGGCTAATTTTATTTTCTTTTTTTTGTCAGGCTGCATCTGATGATGAGGGACTAAAAGACGAAGAAGAGTCTTCAATTAAAGAGGAAATTAAAGAAGACGGGGACAAGGAGAATATGGACAAGGTTAGATTTAAAATATTAATTTAACCCTAAAAGCTGCAAAAGGAACTTTGTGTTTTAATTTTATAGACATGGCCTGGTCCTGTTTTGGTCCTGTTTTTTGTTTTGTTTTGTTTTTAGCCCAAAGTCAAGAAACCAAAGAAGCACAATCCTTTCATGCCTCGGATCAAGGTAAGAAAAAAAACACATGGGAGTTATTCAAACCTGTTTCAAAAGTTTCATACATTTCTGATTAAAAATGATCCACTTTAGGTTTTATTATTATTACTGGAGAGTGTATATTTAAAAAGCCATTCTGCACAACTCTAGGTAACTGTACTTTAGTAAGCTGACTCATCATCATGGCTTCCTTTCAGTTTCTTTGACCAGTCTGTGCCTCTATTTGGTTGAAAATAGAAGTAGGACACAACACTGCAGCATATAGATTTCACTGCAGCTTTCGTTTTGTGCCTTATTAGCAGTACATCTCGAGGTTTGAGGGAACACTTCTCTGTTAAAAGTTTGAGATAATCTATTTGCACCAATGCATCTGCAGGACTTAGCTGTGAAGAAACTGGGTGATATATTTGGTTTAAAACTACAGACAATAGTTATGCTTCAGTTTCAGCTGCATTTATAATTCAGACTCAAGAAAAAGTTCACAGAAGTTGACACAGAAGTTGACACAGAAGTTGAACAGAAGAAGTTGGCAGTGAAGATTAAAACCAAACAAAGAAGCAATTAACTTTATAATAACTAGCATTTGTTTATAAAAAATGTGTTTTAGGTTGCCAGTAGTTGGCGTGACATGTTTTTGAGGAGTTTTCATGTCGACTTTCCAGTAGATTGTCTGGTTTAAGGTTTCCAGTGGCTGGAATGCAATTAATCCAGAACTTTTCTGCCATGTAGTTTACATATTTATTAAGGTTTATATCAGTTTTTCTGTCAAGTTTTCAAGTCTACATGTGCAGTTTGTGCTTTTAGGATTTCTTTTACTTTTTTCACATCAGGTTTCAGTTCTTTGCATGTTTCAGGTGACCCTTGGTTATGTGTAATTTGCACAATTAACAATATGTTTGTTTTCAGGCCAAAGTCATTCAGAAGAACAGACCAGACGGAGCTGCTGCAGAGGTGGAAAATATTTCCTTTATAAAAATAACAGTTTTCAGTGTATCCATTGTTTGTTGCTCTTTTTCCTCTCTGTTGCATGAAACCTACATCTGAAGTACATGTATTTAGTACATGATATGTTTCTTTTCAGTCTTACTCTTTGTGTTTCAGTCACTTGACTCCTCCTCCTCCACCCTGAAAACAACCTCCTATTCTCTCGTCACACTCTTTGCCTCCAGAGTAAACGCTCAGTTCCCAACAGAGACTATTGTTGTCAATGTGTTTTTCTTTTTTTTGTTCCTCTCTGACACTGCTGACATGAAACCCACCCCCACACCGTCATACGTGTTTGTGCGTGCCCTTGAACATGGGAAGATGAGAAGATTAGGCTCAAATGTGCTCAGACTTGTTTCCCCACTTCTTGTTTTCAGCGGCTTCAGGGAAGCTTTTGGTCCTTATTTACTTCTGCAAACGACCTAAAGTTGTCTGCAGAGTCAAAATTGTTGTAACTCAAACTTCCTCCCTTTTCTCTGAGCAGAAATGGTGAAACCATGAAACCATGATTCCTCACATGCTAGTTTTTAAATTTACGAATGTCTACTTGGCATACACCTGTCACTGTTCTTCTGTGCAGAATTGTTTATAAAGTTACGTTTATTCCTGTGTTTTAATTTGTTTTTATCTTGTTTTCTCAGAATGAAGAACCCCAAAGGTCTTTATTTGACCAGCTGGAGGATTTCCGTACAGAGCCCTCCAGGCCAGATGAAGCCCAGGTTGGTTTCTGAGACTAAATATGTTGACGACTCAGAGTCTGTTTGCCCCTTTTCCAGTTTCGACCCAACAATACATCATTTTAATATCTGTAAACAAACCTGTTAGCCATTCCTACACTTGTAATTCACACCACATGATTTCTACCAGTATGTCATGAACGGCGTTTCCCATTACACCGGAGCAACATTAAAAACGTACAAAAGTCTCGATGCTAATTTCGTACATCATGGTTACTAATTTCTTCAAATTCAATATTTGATTGCATCTTACTAGTCTTACTTACTTATAAAGAATATAAACCTTCATCTTCAAACCTTGTATAGAGCATTTGTTGCAAATCTGCAAATGCCACCATCATTAAAAGTTGTCCAATAAAAGGACCAGTTTGGTTTTCCTCCTTGTCTGTGTAGCATCCCGTGACCATTTTCACTGTGGAATAAACTAAATAACAGCGACATTAAGTGACCAACTGTGATTTTTGACCAGCTTTACCTGTCAACAATAGCAACAAGTATGTAAATAAAAATCTGTCTCTTTTAGGATGTGGAGGATCTCATGGACTGGTGGAACAATGTTGAATGTAAGTCTTTTTTCTATTTGTTTAAAAAAAAAATTCTGTTAAAATGTGAGGAAAAGTGTTTTTAATACCCTAGTATTGTTTCCATTTACGTATTTAACTCACTCGAGTAAAATCAAAATACTTCCAGTTGTCCTCACCAGTGTCCATTTTTAGAAAAAAGTCAATTTCCTGCTTTAACAAACCAAAATCTTTTAATAAACCTGCTATAAAACCGTCATGAGTCCCTGGAAATGTCTGGGAACAAAAGGCTGACCTTGCTAATGTTCACCCAGTCCTCTGGGAGCTATGGTTTGTGGTTGTCATAGCAACACATGGGTGTACCGCTATGTCAACACGCTGTTGTCTTTGTGCTACCCATGAAGTGACTCATAACATTACTCTTTATTGCTTTTTTTTTTTTGTAGCATGGGAGGACACGCCTCAAGATGATGTCATGACAGAAAAGGAAGAGGCCAAGTAAGTTGAAGCAGAATTAGACGTCAATCAAATCGTTGGCGTGACGCTTTGCAAATATTGTTCACTTATTATCTGTAATCATGCTATAAACTATACTATAATCTGCTCCTGAATTTATTCATACAGGCTGGAAGTTAATCACTTCTGTAGTTTCTACAAAACTTAAAAATCTGTCTTAACAATTTTAGTCTTCGTAGAACATCAGACCCGATGTGGCTCGCTGTATTTATTTATTCTAACAAGAGAAACATCAAGTTGGTGATTTACACCAAGTCCTGCAGCTTTTGCCCCTAAATATTAAATAAATAGAATAAATAACCCTTAACTAACTTACAGAGCAACAGTAACAGAAAAGTTAACAGTTGTAAAATTGAAAAGCTGAAATTCACAACATTAATTATGAGTTAAATGAAACATGGCAAAATTAAAAATGCATAAATGCTAAAGTATCATACAAGAGGGTTCAAATGCCAAAGAAAATGTTCTCAAACTCTATTTAAATATTCACTTTTGGATTAATTAGTCAAAGTATATTACATTTTAAGAAAAACTGTATGCCACTGCTTTAGTTCAAGAGGTTTTAAAGCAAATGCTAGATGCTACAGCTAGCAACAGTTAGCTAGCGGCGCTAAGCTAGCAGTGCTTTTCTTCTTTCCCTTTGATTATTTTTATAAAAGATAACTAAAATCCTTGCATACCACAGTTATAAACCAACAGAAAAAGGGGGCGGAGCTGGCAGTTACTGGTTGCTATGGTAACCACCAATCGCAGCAGAACTGAACTTGTATCAGTAAAAATCAGTAGAAAATTACTTTCTGACTAAACAAAAAGAATTTGAAGCATAAGTAAACGGTAAACAATAAGTAAAGAGATTTTGATAAATTTTCCATCTATAATAACAGTAAAAAATTCTCACGGAAAGTTCTTTTTATTGGTTTTGTCACATTTTCAGCCATCATCTTTTCCTTTTCTCAGGGCCTTCGCTGTAACTGCAGATAAGGTCCAGAAGGGAATCCGAGTTTTCAACAAGCTGTTCTCCGAGCGAGCTGAGAGCCTCTGGCAGCACGTCATCGACCTCAACGCCATCGCCGACGGCCTGGACAAATTCAACAAGAAGACAAAGATCGCACAGATCACCGGTGGCTCCACCAGCGCCATCGGGGGCGTTGCCACCATCACCGGCCTCGCCCTGGCTCCGGTCACCATGGGAACCTCCCTGATTATCACAGCCGTCGGCTTAGGTGTCGCCACGGCCGGTGGGTTGACGTCGGCCGGGGCCGGCATCTCCAACCAGGTCAACAACTCTTTGGACCGCAAGAAGGTGGAGAAGCTCGTAGAGGACTACCAGGAGAAGATCGGCGACCTCAATAAGTGCCTGAAGTTCATCAAGCAGGGAATAGAGAACCTGCGCAAGTTCGACCTGATCAAGATGAAGAAAAGCGCGTACAACCAGGACTTCCCCGCGCTCACCAGCCAGTTCTACGAGGACGGCGCCATGGCGGGGAAGGCCATCCTCATCAACGCCAACGAGATCATGCGTGTGGTGCAGATCGCCAACGTGGCTGGCAGCACAGCCGCCAGGGCGGTCCAGATCGCCAGCATGGCCACCGGCGTCCTCACGGGGCTCTTTGTCGGTATGGATATCTACTTCGTAGCTAAAGACTCTAAGGAGCTGAAGAAAGGGGCAAAATCAGAGTTTGCAGCCAAAATCAGGGAGGTGGCAACACAGCTGCACGACGGGCTGGTGGAGCTGAACACCATCCGGGAGGAGCTGCACAGCACCACACACGAAGGCAACGCAGACGGCAAAGAGGGCGAAAAGAAAGAGACAAGTGAGAAACATGATGAGAGTTCAGATGAGGATGAGATCGACCGGATTAAAAAAGCAATAAAAAAGGACCTTGAGAACCGGGAATATGTCTGACTCCAGCAGGTTATTATGCTTGTAAATGTTACAGTAAGAAATTAATAACTATTTTTGGTTTATTGAGCCTGTCATAGAGGGAAAAATCAGGGATTTATTTTTCAAATTCATAATCCTGTAAAAATATTTTTTTTTCTGTATGACAGACTAAATAAGCCGAAATATTGCTGTTAATTTTTGTACTGTGTAACTTTATAATCCGCTCCCTGCAGCAGACTGCTGACGTTAAACGTTGAAGTTTTAACAGGACTCTTTAAACTTTACCCTTTCTGAACTTATTTAAAATCTCCTGCTGCTGTTTCCTCTCTAGGCTCATTGAGGAGACTTTCAAATTGAAACTGACTCGTTCTAATCAAAACACTACATCAGTAGGAAACTAACCTTAAACTGCATTTTTTTGTTTATTTTTTAAATTGGGTCACCTCAATCTGGGATGTTTACGTTACAGGATGATGGCTGCCTTTTTTAAAACGGTATAAGTCACTGGGTGTAATTTTTAAACTATCAGTAGTGAAATTTTGTTTTATAGAAACTGGTGGATATGAATCTGGATTGATGAAAAATAGTTTCAGGCTTAAACAGCTTGTTGGCTAAATATTTTGAATAATCTTAAACATTTTGCTGGGTTTTGCAACATTTAAATCTGCCTCCTTATTTTATCAGTTTTAAGTTACATTTTAGGGTCAAAACCGTGAACAGATGAGGTCACATGTTGTTTCTTCAACAAATTCAGGATGAAGAAGTCAAAAACTTAACCGCTAATCATTTAATACAGATTATTTTTTATTTTAAAGCACTTTGTTAAAATGTGAGCGTTTCGAGTTTTTACACCATTTATTTAGATTAGTTCATGTTCTTAGCCACTTCTTCTTCTCTTGTCATTTGACGAGGATAAATCTATGAACGTTGTTTTCATCTCAGCAAAAACTTATTGATCCAGACGTTTTTTTTTTTAATGAAATGTTAGCTGGTAAATCTAACCCTGAATGATTATGAATGTCTCTGGTGTCCATTATTGAATTCAAGCCTGTGAGGTTTTTTAAATGTAAATCAGTCTTATTGAATTGTTTAATATCAATTAGCTGGTACATTTAACTAAGCTAATTTAAACCAAACAGACAATTGTATATCCACTACGTGAGGTATGCAAATTATATTTTCCTCTAATTATGCTGTTACTTTAGAGTTAAATGTCTTCTTTAGGTTCTGGTGTGAGCTGCTCTGTTGGAAGCAAATGTTTATTTATTGGTCTTCTTTGTTCTGTAAAGGCTGTATTAGAAATACTTCTACGTGCAATAAACTGTCCATGTGAGTTTAAATACATTTTTATAATAAAATTAACAACTGGCGCCGCCACATCTGTACATTTTGCAGGTTTTGCTATTGAACAAGCACTTTGATGCCTCATCTAGTTTAATTCAACCTGAAAAAGGCCTATTGAGGGTTTTTTGAGAATTTTTTATTTTTTAAAAAAAAATTAATTAATTAATTAAGCTGGTCTTAGATCAGATACTGTGGGTCCTAAACCGATTGTCCATAATTTCTGATCCCAAATTAGCTGCCTTATAGTCTGTTTTGTAAAGATTTTTGCATGCAAAGAAGTGCATGCAAAGTCAAAGATCTTTTTAATTATTTACAGGAATTACAGCACATGCATATATTTGAATTTATGCAGTGGTACTGTGGTGGGACTCTACACATATTTTCATTTGGAACCTCCCTGACCAACATGTCAACACCAGATGCTTCTTTAATCGTAAGCTACTTTACTAGTGTGTAGTGTAACATGCTAGCATTAGCATCATTAGCTTACATCGCACCATTATGATTGTTGAATACATCCTTCCCTGTATGCTGTAGGTCCATCTGTGTTTTATTTTTTAAATCTGTTGAACAAATGTTCCCATTTACTCAAATACCAGGGTGGTTTTTTCTCCATTGCACACTGTAGAAAGAGTAACTAAAATTACTTGGTAAACCACAATTATGACATTTATGCCAGTGATAAACTCCTCACATCAACTATATGCTACTTAGCTGAAGCTACAATTTAACTTTTTTAGTGTATTGTGTTTGAATACAACATATTTTGCCTTATAATTCTCTTTATCTTGGTATTGAAATAAACTAAATTTACAAACTTTCACTGCATGTTTTTAATTAACTTTGTTGGACTCAACATGTGACAACAAAGACAGTCACCCGTGTGTAGAGAAGCTGAAATGTGGTGAAACAAGATTTTCAGCTACTTATGTGAATTCCTCATGTGATATTCAATGCACACAAGCAACCAGTGATTTTCCACACTGGTTATCGAGCATGTCAACTCCAACTTCTGCCTCTTCCCCCTCCTTTTCTAATTTTAGAAAATCACTTTTTTAACATGCAAAAATCATGACTATTGTGAAACTTGTGAGTCACATGCAGACACAGGTAGCTACCAAACTTGGCCACGCCCTTGTCCCAGGTGAGTTCACAGCCAGAAACCAGAGAGGAGACAAAGGTTCTCCAATCATCTTTTCATCCTGAATGAAGGTGAGAAACTTGAAACAGATACATTTGGTCAGTGGTCTCTTTTTGCTGGTCAGGAGGTGTTTTTCTTATGCAACAATTAGTTTTACCAAAATAATTTTGTGGCAGAGAAGCTCTGCGGGTGTGTTTGAGTTTGTTTAAAGATGCTTTGTTCCACAGGTGAAGTCACCTTTGGGTGGTGTCGGAATCTGCGGATTAGCAAACATGAGAACATGGGATGGACAGGCAGCGTGCATGAACAGACTAGCTGCATCGTTTCACTGACAGACATTTGTGATGACAAATCTTAGACATGTATACACAACATCCACACTGAACTATTATATTATTTAGTGTCACTCTTGGCACTAAAAGAACTAGTAAATTCATAGCTTGTAACTTATTTTTGATAGAAAATAATATATATAAAAATATTTTTGTAGAACAGTTCAAACAGCACATAATCACCACTATTTATGAAGATGTATATTTATAAGCACTTCCACAGCATTTAATATAATCTAAAAACATGCATAAAGATGATCTACAAACAAATGTAAACAAATAGCTTTTTATTGTGTAAAATTAAAAATGAAGGGAAAAATACATTAAAAAGCCAAGACTACAAATCCAAGATAAAAATTGACACAAAATATGAACACTGAGGTTTTTTACTATAAACTGAGAACATTAACAAATAAGTACAAAATCAGGTTTTTTAAAATAGTTTATTATATAGAGGAAGTAAAATGACAGAAAAATTAAATGTTCAAGCCTTATGATATGCATACATGCAGTTTATAAATTAATATGTACATAATATGTTTCCTAATCTGCATTGCAAAAAGAAAGAAAAATAACTGATATTAATGTCCATCTGCTAACCTAATTGGTAAAATCCCTTGAACTTTAATAATTGGAATAAATAAATAAATATTTAAATGATTTGTCAAATAAATGTTGTTTCCGTGTTTTTCGGACGGCTCCTGAACGCATCTTGAGTGCAGATGCTGCAGAGCGGGGAGTGGCGAAGTTTTAAAACTCCTGGGAGTCTGATGACGGTGAAGGAGCCTCCCATTTGTTTTTATTTTTTTTTTTATACATATCAATCACTGTTGAAACTCTGAGGAGAGGATCGTAGCGGGATCTCTCAAGGATCTCCGGTAGGTTCAAGCTGATCGGTTTCATCCGTTAATGGTTTTAAACGCCAATTTCGTCCATCGACGATCTTCATGGAGGCTTCTAAGTTTGCGCGAGCGCTTTAGCTAAAATGTACCAACGGCTATTTTCAGATTTAACTTCAACAAGATAAAAAAGGGTACATATCTGCAGACAGTTTCATGTTTTTATTCTTTAAGTTTACGAACATATTTCAGACATGTCACTGTCAAAGTGAAATACAGTGGTGATTGTACAGAAAATGTGATAAAACGGTGTTTAATTATGACGGTCGCCATCGGGTGGATTTTAAGCTTCATTCATTCTGGGTTTTGTTTTATGAACTCATTTCTGCTAATGTACGAAGACAACTTGTCAGTACATTTAAACTATTATCTCACTCGCTCCTTTCCATTCTTTAACTTTTGATTCTGATGTATAGAAGATTTTCAGTTGTTCTTTAGATGGATATCTATAAATATGTACATTTTTTCATAAGGTACATTTACTGGAGTAACTTTTTTTTTTTTTTTTTTTTTTTTTTTACAAAAGTGGGAATAGTTCTACACACCTTTTAGTTTTACTTTATTTATATTATTAAGTATTACTACTCTACAGTACAATTTCTGGTTACTCTGTCCATTATGAGGAACTTAATTGAATCACGAATAAGAAGGTTCTAACCAGAAATGCACCAGACACAGACCCTCATATACAATTTATGTTGAAGTGAGACCTCCTGTTTGAACACAATCTATGTTCTAATGTTATCCTCTATCTGTTCATTCTGCTGTACCATTTGGAAATCATATATATATATATATGTATATACATATATATATATATATATACTTGACGTCACACCTTGTCCCTGGAAGTAATGTACTCTATTCTGACATACAGTATATATTCATTACCTATAACAAGTATTAGTTTAATAAGTTTTATAATGAAGAAATTTATTTGGAAAACAATAATTCTTCTTGAATTTGGTATTTTATTTTATAAAATGTAGGTCTTTAAAATATCAGAATTTACATACAACTAAAATTGTTGACTGTCGGATGACATAATTTATATATAAAATCAGTAGATTTTTTCACTGTTACTTGAGTAAGTTCTTGGAAGGCTGCTTTTTACTTTTGCTTGAGTAAAATACGCTGATGTACTGCTGCTGTTACATAAATACTTAAGTACATTACCTTTTAGAAACCTTGTGAGAAGTTCAGTTTCCAACAGGATAATAACCAAAAATCTATAGCCAAAGCTATAACTGAATGGTTCAGATAAAATTTTGTTCATGTGCTGGAATGGTCCAGTCAAAGTACAAACCTAAGCTTAATTGCACACTGTAAAAACACGAAATCTTACCAAGTATTTTTGGTCAAGTTTCTAGTGTAAATATCTTAGCACAAAGCTAACTTACAAGTAACTTTTCAGCTAGACATAGGTGCTTGTTTAAAGTCAATAATTCCTCAATATTGATATAAAAAACATTCTAGTTCCATTGGCAGATTATTTTACTGATAAATTTCACTTATTCCCATGTTATAAGTGAAATAATAGTGAAATAATCTGCCAATGGGACTAGTGATTTTTCATTGCAAATTTAGGCAGAAATGATTTTCCTCTCTGCTAAATAAACTTACTTGTTTGCTACAAAAAAAATTCAGAGATCAAAATAAATACTTCTTTCTTAGGGTTCCATTAAGTTTTAGGTTTAGATGAGTTTGGAAAGAGAAAGGCACAGAAACTGACGTTATTTTTCAGACGCCTTGTTTCCTTGCGGTATTCCCTCGTTTTCCTTCCTCTTTCTTCCCCATGAATCTTATTCCTTTGTGTCATTTTGTTCTTTCTTGTCTTCTTTCTTCCTATTTTTCTTAATTGTTGTTTCTTCTTTTTCTGATTTCTTCCTCTTTTCTTCTTGCCACCTTGTTCCCATTTTTTCTTCCATCCTTAATGTCCTTAATTCTTTCCTTATGTACTTTTGTCCTTCCAGCCTTTTTACCTTTTGTGATGCTTCTTCTTCTCATCTTTTATCTTTTTTCTTCTGCCTTTTCTTCCTCGTTTTCTTTCTTGTATAATTATTTTTTGTCCTACATTCATTATGATCTTGAGCTTTTCTTTCTTTCCTTTCATCCTTTTATCAATTCTCCTTTTCTGTAACTTTCTGCTCACTGAAAAAAATATCAACCTTAAATTGAATATTTGTATTTTATAAAGTGTGAAAAAGAATCAGAATTATGAAATTTTAAGTCTGGAGATTTATTCTTTCTTTATTTTTTTAGCCAAAAAATAAGAGGTAATTTTTTCTTCAATTCAAATTCAGTTCAGTAACACTTAATCAATCCCAAAGGAAGATTAAATGTTGTTTTAACTCATGTTATCTAAGGTTCTTTGGAGAGTTGTTGTAGATAATGAAGAATCTACTGCAGCAGTCTGTGTTACAGTGAATCTGAAAAGGCCTCTGACTGTAGACATTCTATTTTAAAGAAGTTTAATGAAGAGGATGTTCAGGAATGTCGATAATTGTCTTGATTTTTGTTCTCCTTTGCTCTGTTATCTCCAGAGGATTAGAAGATTTGGACTTTGTTTAAGTTAGTAATGGAAACTAGTAGAAACTGAATCTGTTCACATTTTGCTCAAAATTTTAGCTGGTAGAAAAACTGTTAAAAAACAAAACTTTAGGCAAGTAATTAAAGCTCTTTTTAGTTAATTTTTATGTCTTGCAGTAATGCATGAAATGAAAGTTTGATAATTATTCAAATTAGCATAAAAATAACCAGTATATTCCTGGTAATAATGATGTTAATCCAGGTTTATTAGTGTAGAAAATGTATGCAGAGGTTTCTTAACTCTTATATTCTTCTCTTTATATGAACAATTCTCACTCATAAACCATTACAAACCCAAAAGCTTCCTGCTGAACTGTCTTTGTGTCGCTCCTGCAGGCAGGATGGAGGCCTGCATGATGAAGCCAGAGGTAAAAAAGAAGCCGAAACCGGTGAGGAAACCTGCAAACACAAAACGTGATCAGTACGACCCAGAGATATTTATGCAACATAAAAATGACTTCCAACCGAGGTTATTATATTTAACAACAACAAACAAAATAACCGAAACGTTTTTGTTAACTGAAATGAGTACAAGTGGTAATTAATGGGAAAAACTATAACTAACTGGAACTATGTTGTGTGTTTATACAACTTACTAAAATATACTTGAATTGTAGATATATAACCCTTCATTTTACGTGTTTATAAATCTATTAATCAACCTTTTGAACTGATGTGACACAATTAGATTACAGCACTCCATAATCCTGCTGGCGGCGCTTATGCTAGTCCGCAGAACGGCAACAGCAAAAACGTCTGAATCAGCTGTTGTTCAACAATAATTAAATACATTTTTTGAAATGTAAGTGTTCTGGTTAGTATTCATTACCCAATAGTTGTAAATATGATCACAAAACTTTGACCTTTTTGAGTTCTGCACCCACAAATTAACCAAAGTATGAAAAAACTAAAACTACAACTATAACCAATAAAAACTAAACAGTGTTTAGCTGATAATAATACTAAAAACTAGCAAATACACTATAAAAAGAGACAAAAGTCACAACAAAATCAAACTAAACTGTAATGAGAAATAATTATAACCCTGCTTCCAACATCATGATTTAATGAAAATGTTAATCTAAGCTCTGCTTCTAATAGTATTTTTCAGATTTATCATATATTTTTTTTTTAGCAAATTGATTAGTATAAGCAGCCAAAAAAAAAATTTTTTTTGGAATAAAGAAAAATAATTTTCCAAAAATAAGTTTAGTAAATTATTGTAAGCTTGTTCTTTACAATAAATGCAAACAATAAGTGTTTGTATTTGTTGCTTACCACAGTGTGAATTGTAAACAAAGATTTGCATATAAAAGCAGGAAATACATGCATAAAATAAAACCTTGGCTAGTACGTATATTATAAACAAACTCCAATCTTTTGGTAAATAGTTTAAGAAAAAAAAATGTTTTAAATATTTGCATGTATATATTAAAATAAATGATTCCATTTGTTGTTTTATTGACAGTTTTTACTGTTTTTAATGTGTTTGCTGAACTTTAAAGTGGAATATTGTGTCTCTGCTGGCAGCACCCACCGTTTGTGGCTTATAGTAACTCATAAAGTGTCACATTTCAGAGCAGTGATGAAATATCTCGCATATCAAACCTCCCTCATGTGAGAGTGAGACAAACAAATCCTGGCTAAACTAAAATTACCCAAACTGAACGGGCAGGTTTCTGGGATGTTCTGCATTCCCAGAGTCATGCATGTTTTTGCATGAACCTTTACAACATGAACACCATTTCCTTTTTTGTCTGTTTTTGTTTGTTCCTCTGATATACAAAGTTCACCCTTATTTTAAATGGGTATGTGTAGCTGGCTTTTCATTTTATTCACTCAATAATAAATGAATAGTTCATCGAACAAATAAAACTATAATGAATGAAGAGGAGGAGAAAGAACTATGAACTTATATTTGACCTATATTCACATAAAAAGAAAATAAGCTGTTCAGCTCAGAAGACAATTAAACGTATTTAAAATAGAAAATAACAAAAAATGCAAAATAAAACATCAGTTTATCCAGTGCAGTATTGCTTCATCATGATTTTTCATTTTTTTAAATGCAGAAAGATGTTTATATGTTTTTTCTCACCCACCCTTTAACTAACATCTTCAATTTAAATTAATTTTTCCATCATTTTCCTTCTGAATTATTTTTTTTTCCTTTTCAGCTGCATTTGCTTTCTCTTTATACAAATCTGATATGAACTGGCTTGGTAAAAATATTAGATGCCCTTACAGTGTTGTACACTATTAATTTATGAACTTGTATAAATATATTGGGTTACGACTCTTTGTTTCAAGATAGAGGGATGGGATCCGGGAATCTTTTAAATCAAACTGACACAACTGCTTTTTTGTTTCCTCCAGCCCAAAGCTCCTCCAAAGCCCTCAGAGGTAGAGTAATAAACTCAAGTTTTTCATTAACCTGTAATAATGAAAGAGCTGCCATAAAGGGGCATTAAAATAAATTCCAGGATGTTCAGACGCTGAAACTTTGTTTTCAGGTAAAAAGAAATGAGGCAGACAGAGACGTGAAGCCAGCTCCTTTGATGCCTCCTCGACCCAAAGATGCTGTGAGTTCAAGGTTCAAAGTTTTACTAAGAGCCACAAAACACTTACATATGCTTGTTTTTTTAAAATCTTAATTCTGCTTTATTAATGTTTGTTAAAATCTGTAAACATGTGGTTCAGTGACCGGTGTTGGAGATTAAGTTGAATCTAAAACTAATTAAGCCTAAAAGTGGGTTTATGAACCCACCTGTAAAATTAAATGCTTATTCAGAAAAAGAATATTAACTTTAGCAACAATACATGCTTTATTTTTTTGTTACATCCTAATTTCAGTTTTTATGCAAAAGAGCAGTGGACTCAACCTACGCATCTGGAAAAAAGCATCCTCTGTAAAATTAAACTCCACTTTTAGACCTGACAAATTTATTAAAATATTCAATCACAATTTATCGTGTGAGAATAATAGTTAACTTACAATTATTCTCATAGATGTTACAATTTTATTTTTCTTTTGTACATGTTTTTAACAACAAAAACAGAAAGTTTTCAATGTAGACTATTCAAGAAAGCAGTCATGTCAGAAGCTGTTTATGTTGTGAAACGGTTTTTTCCACTAGTAACAATTTTCAACTAGTAACTTCCTGATGACAACTTGCCTGTAACAAGTTATGGTTTGTTCATTAAAATGCTACATAAAACAAGCTGTCCCTGTGTGAAAACGTAATCCTTCTGCCTTGCAAGTTGACACAATTTGCTTTCTGTAATCTGTGTTTTTAAAAGCCAACAGAGTTCAGATCCACTTTTGACAAAAGTGAAATTATCTAGATTTTTTTTCACAAATATTTAAATATTTTCTTTGAATTCTTTCTTTATAAATTAATGATTGAATGCTTTCTATAGAAGCGTAATTCCTTTAAAAAATAATGACCATTTAGTGGATTAGATTTGTAAATAGTGTGTTTAAAAGAATAAAATGAGGTGTTATTTGGCTTAAAGATGCTTAACAGTATAATTAAAGTTATAATGCTTAAAAATCTCCAACTTGGATTATTAATTGACTTATTTATTTTTTCTCTGCAGGAGCTGACTCACACAGAGTACAGAATGAAAAAATCAGCAGCCTCAAACAGCGAGGTATTTATTTTACAACACATTCTACCAGGAGATGTTTTTTTTTTAACTTTTAAAATAAAATAAAATATATCAAGACATTTTATGTGAAGAGAATATTGTGTTAAAACTGAATAGAAGCACTGATTTAGTCTAAAAAATGTCTTATATTTATGTATTTCATTGAGTTTAATTCTGGATATATATATTCATGTAAAACAATTCAAATACTGCTAAATATTTAGATATTTATTATCAGTTCAAATAGTTATAAAAATATGAAAACTGTACTGTTCTGTTTAGCCAGCAGAACAGAAAAGATGTTTGGTGCAAATCAGATGCAGAGTTCCTGGGAAAAGAAGCTCATGGAGGTAGAAATGTCTTGGTTTGGATTTGCTTTGCTGCAACAGAATTTTATGCTGCTTTTCAACTCAGCATCAGAAAATTCACCAAATCCGCAAATCCTTATAAAGTCTTTTAATTGGCATTAAAATGTCTTAAATTATTTTTAAAGAAGTATGCTGGCCTCAAACACCTTAATCACAGGTCTTAAATTTAGTCTTTGTAGGACTGTTTAATTGCATATACTATGTACTTATTTTTCCTCGTGGGACTTTTCCATCAGACAGAAGGTTGAATCACATGAGTTACAGTCCCGTTCTGTAACTCACTGCTAACATGCTATTGCTAGCTAGCTAACTAGCCAGCTTTTTTTAGCCAGGTGGCTGGACAAAGTTCATGCATTTCTTTGGAAATTTAGTTCTTACATTTCATTCATAATGCTCATTAAAAGGAAGTCTGAAATATATTTTGGGGGGGGAAGCCTGCAGAAACCCTGTCGTCAGTTGGAAAACAGATTTTTGTTTATATCTTTGATTTAAGAAAAAGTTAGTCAAAGAATTTACCAGCTTCACGTCCCTTTTCAGCCATAACAAAACAGGTTAGATGTCAATATTCTGTTATTAACTAAGTGAATATTTAATGGACTGTCCTGATTTCTTTCATGACTGTATAATCTTGCTGTAATAATAGTATTAATCTTGAACAATATCCAGCTGATTCTTTTTATTTTTGTGTTTTTAATATATTTTTTTTAGCCGAATGGGAGCATCCAGCAACAATATACCAAAGTAAAACCGTCTGAAACTGCTGCTGCTTCGCCAAGACTTGCAGAAACGGTACAAAACAGTCAGTTCAGTCTTAAAAAACAGCTTCACAACTTCAGATTTAGACCGATTTCTATTTTTATCTTCATATACATATGATTCAGCAGTTTGGTGCAGTTTAAACGTCTCTTCCATCTTTTATTTACCCTTCTTGTTTGTGCAGGAACCAAAAGCAGCAACGAGACCCGGTGAAACCAGAAAGGTATGAACTTATCGAACAGAGGCGCATTTATATCAAATCCCGGCTTCTTAATTTAATGTTTAAAATAAAATCTCTTCCTCTTTCCCCTCAGACTTCCAGAGAAACTGACCAACCAGAAGCTGCTGCAGATGATACTGATTTCAAGCGGGTATTTACCTGCAGCTGCACAGCTCCAGCTCCAGCTCCCAGCTGTTTCACAAACAGCATTCATAATGTCTTCGTCTGTCTTTTTCTTCTGTGCTTTTTTTGGTAGAGCAATCAGTCGGGAATGTTTCGGCGCAGCCAAAAAGAGAAAACACCAACATTTACAGTAAGGAAAGCTCACTGATTTCCTGTTTGTGAACAAAAAGAGGACATTGATTTATATAAGTATTATGTTGTGTGAAAGAGTGTGTAGTTGAAAGCACTAAAATGAACTTTTAAGATATGAAAATAAAAGAAATCTGCTCAATACTACACATGCAAGATTTTAATTAACAAAGAAGTCCTACTTTTGTTTTAGAAAATGAATTTTGTTTATACAAAATGATAGTAAGTGTATTGCACAACTGCACTATTAAAAGACAGGCATGTACTTTCCACATTTAGAGGTAAACTATTCTTCTTTTTAGGCTCTTTCTTTATTGGGCCAAGGTTAATTGGTGGCATTTTAGATTCTACTTACAACAAATTTAAGTGGAAAAGCAGAAACCTGGCTTTTTTGTGTTTGAAAATCTCTCAAAAAATTATAAAAAGTGTCTATCTGGGTTTTTGCTTTCAGGCAATAATTACTCATATTTTTGATTTATGGTCAGGGGCCAAAAACAAACCTTCAAACGACTGCAAGTGGCCCTGAGCCTCGTTGTGGACACCCCAGTTTTAGGATAAACCTACTTGTTCTGTATGTTTACCTTTCCTGGCCTTTTTGTACTTCTTGAACATATATTTAAAATTTTATAAATTCTTTCAAAGTATTTATTTATTTTTTGGTTTGGAGACTATTTCACAAATTTTTATGTGGAAAATTAAACTCTAAATAAAAACATTCATGACCAGTGGTGATTCTTGCATGAATGTTGCCCGTGGCAGGCCCCTCCTTCTGCTGCCTCCTACCCAATCAAAATACAAGAAATCTTTAAAATTTTGGGTCAGATCAAAATGTAGTTCAATCCTGCACAAAACATGTACAATTACCTCCATATTCCCAGCCCACACATTACTAACTTCACACATTTAAAAAGGTTTTCAAGTAAATATACTTTAGAAAAAAGTTCTATCTCTTCACCTGTTTTAGTGCCGCCCTGGGCAACAGCCCATACCAAAAATCAATGTAAACAGTCATTTAGAGGCGGTTTAAAATGTTTGCACGTTGCTGCCAACAGGTGACTGATGCTTTTTTAAACCCAATGATTAAATTTGCTGCATTAATCAAAAATAATTGATTATTTTCACTCTTAACCATTTTAATCATTTCTACCAAACAGAGAAGTTTTAACACCAAGCTGATGTTCTGGAATTTTTTCCCACCGTAGAGCTACATGACTGACGACCAAGAGGAAAAATCAGAGGAAGTCCCAATCAAACATGCTCCCAGCAACAAACCGGTATGTGTGTGTGTGTGTGTTCGTTAATGTGTGTGTCGTCAGTCTGTTTGTGACATGCGGCTGTGGTCAGCAGGGCGTTCTGAAAGGAGTAATGAAAGGGCTGCAGACGCTCCATCTGGGGTTTCTGCTGGTGGTGGAAAAATGCTAAACGTCTCTCAGTGATGGTGGAGGTGGACGTGTGTCAACACGATCAGTCATATGATCGCGTCGACACACGTAAAATAGTTTTCAAAGCAATTAAGTCAAATAACATCTGAGGAACCTCACTGAGTCATTGAGCAGAGGCGTCTACAAGAGGGGGGCTTTTTGGGGCAGTAGCCCATGCTGACGTTATAGCAATTACTTTTAAATTATTTTTATTACGTGTTTACCTTAATTTATTGTGCAGAAAACAGCATAAAAACAAAAAAAATTGGTGCAAAATAAACTCTAAATTAATTTGGTGCAATTGATGTTGAATTCACCACATTGTAATAGAATTAACTGTAATTGCACATCCCATAATTTTTTAATAAATACAAAAAAGCAAGCCCCCTACTATTTTCTATAAAATGATGCAGACTGGTGGCATCTGATCAATCCATTTCGAACTTGTGCTACTCAGGAACGTTGATGCTACTGAATAAAACATTCACGCAAATTCTGCTGCATCCTGGCTTTCTTCTTCTGTGGTGTTGCTTCTCTTTCTGCTTTATTTTAGTGCTACTTCTGGTGTAAAAAAGGAATTTCAAGTGGAAAGATTAGTTTTGGGGTTCCAATATGTTTTTATGGCTATAAAAAACATTTGCTAGTAGCCTTTTATTGTATATTTAAGTCAGTTTGATTTAGTAAGTAATATATTTGTTTCAAATGGAAGGCTGTGCCCCCTACTGGCATAAATTGATAATTTCATTTTGTAAATCTGTTTTGACACTTCCTGTGTGTTGACATGAAGAGAGTATTGTTTTTTTTTTCATTATTAATTTTCTAATAAACGTTGGGATATATTCAAATGTCTCATTTACAAGAAAATAAAGGTAAGTTAATTTGCATTGTCATGATTAGAATCTTTTCTCCCATTTATTTGTCTTGTTTCATGTCTACTTTGTTAACTGGTGTAAATGGTGAGATGTGACTGGTGTGATGTCACTTCTCAGGCCAGCAGAGAGCCCAGTCCCGACCCCAGAACAGAAGAAACCAGTTCAGAGAAGGAACAACTGGGAGACAAAAGCAAAGAGCAACAATATGCAGAACACAAACCGGTACAGTCCAACACAGACCGGTTCTGCTTCCGCTCTTTCAAAGTCTTCATGTCATATTGATGACAAGTGAAGGGGAAGAAATGTCTTTTTAAAAAACACGGCTGCAAAGAGATACAGATCCCACTTCTTCTTTTTTTTTCTTTATATCAAATATTGATATCCTCAAATTACCTTGTGTGGAAACATTAAATAAATTGTTTTTTATTCTTTGTGTTATCAGGAGAAAGGAGGTCTACTTGCTGGAATGTTTCGCAAAACACCCAGGGAGAAATCCCCCTCTCCTGCCCTGAAGGTAAAATCACAAATGCCAAAATATAGTCTTATTTTAAAGTCATTTATTCAAACACTTCACTGTAAAGTCTATTTCTTTAAGTTTAAGAATATACATCACATTATAAGTGATGTAAAAAGTTACATCGCTTCAGTTTTGTTTCTTCTTCTTTTTAAACTGTTTTCACTTCTATTCATTCTCAGGTCAGTAAAGCAGAAAGTGATTCTGAAGATGTGGAGAAAGAAGAAGAGGAGAAAACATCTGAACCAACCCACGTAAGCACAGGTTCAATAACTGAGGCACGATGTTTATAAAGCATTTTATCGTGTTTTATTTGCAAAAATTCAACAATCAAGATATATATTTTTTTTTTTTTAGCATTTCAGCTTGTTTTACTTTGTTCATTTGGAAAATAAAATGGCAAATTTCTTATTTTCTTAAAAATCTTATTTCGTTTCAGGAAAAAGGTGATTTCTTTTCTGGCATCTTAAAGAAATCGACCAAACCAGCTGATGAGACGTCCGCACAGGTAAATAAGAGTTTAACTCTTTACCTGAGGAAAATAAGTTTTTAATTAAGCAAATGAGTTATCTATTTGTGAAAAGTTTTTAAATGATTTATCTAAGTGTGTTCTTTGTCCGTCACTTTGTTGCTGTAGGAGAATCTGAGTGATCACAAGGATTTGTCTGCCAGCAGCGACAGTCTGTCTGACAACAAGGTGAGCAGACTGATGTGGATAAACTGCATTTATAGCAGACAAAGTTAATATTATTTTGAATTTACTGTGATTTAGGAAAAAGGACGAATTTTTAGCGGGATATTTAGGAAATCACAGAAGCTAGCAGAAACAGATCAGGTATGGATCTTGTTACATTTTAATAATTTTTAATTAGTTTAATTAAGACAGATAAATAAATAAAAAATTCAAGGCAGAAAATGTAAATGTTATAAAATAAGAACCAGGAAAGGCGATTCATTAAAAGTTTTATATAAACAAAATAAAATTAAATTACAGTATTCACATAACAGCCAAATGAAACTGTTATCCCAGACTTTTTGTTTTCTATGTGACTTTATTTTATCTGCTTTTTACTTGCAGACATTTGTTTACACTGTTTTTAGATATTATTATTTTCACTTTGTTGTATTTTGTTATACTACTACGCTGCTGTAACAAGTAAATTTCCCCGCTGCGGTACTGATTTGTGCCATACGTGGTACTGAATTGGACACATACTTGCTTGTTTTCAAAGTGTTTGCATTCAGAACGGTCATGTCACCTCTGATTGAGCTTTTACTTCGTTAATGTGAGACATACGTGTCACAATTGTGCACCAGAAGAAGCCAAATGTGGTAAATCTGGATGTAGACATCCAGATTTACCAACCATCTGCTTACAGTTATTAAAGTTAAGAAAATATTATATTATTTAAATTCTTAAAAACAAACATGTAAATAAAGTCAATGCTGATCTTCTTGTGTTGCTGCTGTTTTGTTTTTAAAAGTTGAGATTTTTCTCAGTGGATTTTATTGACTCGTTCATCGTCAACAAGTTCTGTGGTTTGTTTTTATTATTTTATTTGCTTTTTGTTTCAGGATAAAGACGTTCTGCAGTCCGGCTTGTCAAAGAGCAACGAGAATCTGTCTGAAAACAGCAACATCAAAGTAAGAACGCTTCAGAGTTTGGATTTAACATCACTGGTATCTGCAGGCGAATCTCTGGTCCATGTCATAAGGGAGAATTTTGCATTCAGCAAATACAGATGTTTAGATTTCAAGTATTTTTTTTCTATTGATTTTGATCATTTTAGTTTACAGCTTATAAAAATGTAGTTTGCTGGTATCACATAAAAGATTAAATGTCTCCCTAAATCATCACTGATTCTGAAAACAACATGGATTCTGATCCTCTCTTCCTACAAAGTGGGTCTTGACTTTTAAATAAAATTTTAAATTTACTCTTATTTTGAAAAGAGAACTGAACCACCAACCAACAGTCCAGTTGTTTTTATCTTTAATCCAAGTAAGAAGCTTCTGAAACAGTTCACTTTTTGTGCTGCACTTATCTGTGTTTTCCTTTCACTCAACTTTCCATTAATATTATAATAGTAACAATACATTTTATTTCTTGACATAAAATCAATTAAAAGATACCACAATAAAACCATTAGAATAGAAAGAGCAGAAGACATCAGAGAGTTAAAATAAGCAGCTCTAAAGAAATGTGGCTTTTCTTTCTGCAGTGTGTCTGTGACACCTTTGAATAAAAAAAATAAAAAAAATCTAGTTTTGTTTTAATTATGTGATTTTACTGAGAAGCTGAAGTTTGGAGTTTCATTAGTTGTGAGCCATAATTATCATATCTTGACATATAAATTGGTGTCTAATGAATTTATAACAACCTAAAACACATTTTAGTGACATTCTCATCTGTTCCAATTCACCTGTACAGCAAAGTCCTGTGCAAGTACAAATCTTAAAAAAATGTGACTTTTTTTAATTAGGAGAAAGGAAATATGTTCAGTGGGATGTTTAGAAAATCTCCAAAACCATCTGAAGGGTCCCAGTTGGAGGAGGTAAGACGTTTTAAGGGTTTTCTCACTTCATGGCTTTTATTGTTTAAATGTGTTCCAGAAACATCATCATTTACTTGCTTTAAAACTCCAGATGTTTTTGTCTCGCTAAAACACAAAATGTGTTGCTAATTCATCACAGCTGCACAAGTAAACATGTTCCAGTAACTTCCTGGTTTTCAGGGTGACGAGTCGTTGCACGGCAAACTCTCTGCCAGCAGCGACAGCCTGGCAGAGAACAAGGTTAGTCTTTCATGGCCGATCTGACAGATAAAACAGATCCATGTTTCCATGTTTCCATGTTTCCATGATAAACATGGAAACATGTCTGAACCTGTGTGGGTGTCACTCTGTTGACTGAGGAAAATGTTTCCAGGTAACTGACTATAAAATACTGTTTGTATTGTTTCTCTGAAGGAGAAAGGCGGCTTTTTTGGACTCCTAAGAAAAACCCCGAAACAAGCAGCAGAGGTAACGTTCCCTCCAACAAATGCATTATTTATCAGGAAAGAAAAATTCCATCCATACAAAAACACTCTCTCTTCTGTTGTATAGGAGCTGGGCAAAGTACACAGATATTTTACTCAAGTAAGAGTAGAACTACTTCAGCATTTTTTTACTCAAGTAAAAAAGTATTTCGTAAAAAGTTTACTCAAGTACTGAGTAACTAATCAAAACATCAATCGTTCAATATTCAAAAATTACATCATCAGATGGACCAAAGTATAAAGTTAAATGGAAATTTTGGTATTTTTAGGGTGAAAATGAAAATAATTCATATAAGTAAAAAAAAAAAAAGGGAAAAAAAGCAAAATAAAATGTTTCCAAATCAGTTTCTTTCAATAAAAACGTATTACACTTTAACAAAAACTGCAGCCGTGTGTTTGTGAATTTTTGGTTAAAACATGTTTGTTTTTTCATTCAGTGGGTGGAAAATCCCACTTTGAAAAGTAATGCTTTAAATATCATTTGCGTCCACAATACTTTGCAAATATTTAAAATTTTTGTTCAAAATGACTCAAAACTTTGTGGTAAGTGAAGAAGTGTCTTTTTTTTATAAAATAAAAGCTTGAACTCCACACTGCTATTATTCTCACCTAAACATTTATTTAAATTAATAATTTAGTCTCAGAGTCTGCAGTCAAAAAAACATTTGCTCTGTTGTTTCTGTTCAGATTCAGAAACCTGCTAAAAACAGCGGTTGATCTGGATTGTAATCTTTGCTGGAGTTCTGTTGAGCTTGTTTGTGTTTTGTTGCAGGAGAATCTGGCGGCACACAGCGACGTTTCAGGAAGCAGCGACAGTCTGTCTGAAGCTGCTGGCAAAAAGGTCAGAAAAGGTCTCATCATTCAATTAAAATGTTTTAAATTCATCTATTTTTCCAAAGAGTTAAGATTTCAGTTAAGCAAACATGAAATATTTTGTTGGAAAAAGTGAAAAGAAAAAAATAATTGTAGATCTCAGATGTTTTCCTTAAATAAAAGAACGTTTTCCGGTTCTTTAATATCTTGGGATGAATTTTTTCTATTTTCTTGGTTTTGTGAAATTGTTTTTTGTTTGAACAAATGAGAACTTGCTTCAAAAATCTTTGTCGTAATTAAACAAGTTAAGTGAATATTTGTGACCTGACTTAATATTATTTTAAAATGAAAACAAAAAAACACTGCTAAAGCAAGATGGCTGCTTTGTGTTGCACCAAACATTCCTGCTTAAGATGATGTAATAATGCGAGTAACAAAAAGTTCACATTCTCACCTGGAGACATAAATACCGATCTGTTTTCCTTCAAAAAGCACCGTCCAGCTTGGCAGCGTTTCTCTTCTGGAGTGTGGGGGTTCTGTTTTGTTTTTGATTTTAAAAATATTTAGAGAAAAACTTATAGGGAGTTAGAAACTAAAAAGGAAGACTCTTGTATGTTTTTCAGGAAAAAGGGAAGTTGAAGAAATCTTCCGGAGACGAGTCAGAGAAGATTAAAGAGGTCAGCAGCTTCTCCTCTATTCATTCGTTTCATTTATATTCTGCTGATAATGTTTCAGGATATTTTGTGTCCACCGTTTTGTCTGCTATGCTTTGTAGTCAAGATAAAAAGATAAAAAATCCTGATGTCTCCATTAATTTTCAACTAATTTTATTGTTTTTCTCAGGACAAAAAGACGCAGGATGATGATATTTCCAGCAACGAAGCTCCAAATGAAAACCCAGCCAAGGTGAGACATTTTGGACTTTATTTGTTTTCATTTTTGGTCTTAAAGTTGCACATAGAGCGTTAAACTAGGAAGAATGTAGCTGCCTCGTTTTTCTGTTTTTGTTACCAATTTTTTTTGTTGTTTGAACCAAACAACAATAAATCCAGCAATGACGCTAAACGTTGTGACGCCACTTCCTTTCCCAGATATTCTATCTGCATCATCGGCATTAACCCAGTTAAACACTCAAACTCTGAATGAGTGTGAACACGACTGAGTCATCGATGAATGATTTAGTTTTCTGTACTCTCTAAAATTTTGTCACAGGAAAATGGTCGAATATTTGGGGGAATGTTCAAGAAGACTCCCAAAGCCGTCCAGTCGGAGGAGGTGAGGTTTCTGCTTTAATCTACTGCTGTTGAGTTTCCTTTTGAGAATTTAATTCATAAATGTTTCTTGTTTTCCCTTTTTTTTTTGGTATGTTTCTTAGTTTTTTTTCTTCCTTGCTTGCTTTTTTGCTCAGTTGTTCTCTTTCCGTCTTTCTTTTTCTTTTCTTTCTTTCTCCTTTGCTTTTTCCTTCTACAGTTATTTTAGTAACTGATGGGTAATACTAACCCATCAAATCAACACTTTTCCTCTCTCACCGATTCCCTTCAGGGTACCGTGGCTGTCGGTCTGAAAGTCTCTGGTTTTTGTTTCCAGGATGCTGTTTCTGACTCTGATGTCTCGGCCAGCACTGAGAACTTATCTGACAACAAACAGGTCAGTGAGAGAAAAACCCAGAAAACACAACAAACTCGCATCAAACCTCCTGGTTTATCCTCAAACTTTTATTCTGACGTCTCATCAGGAGAAAGGTGGAGGTCTGTTCAGTGGACTCCTCAAAAAGACGCCCAAAGGAGAAAAGACTGAGACTCCGGTAAGCAGTTGTCCAATGTTTTAGGAAGTTTTATAAAACGTATATAAAAGCTTTTAAACGACTTTCTGTTTCAGGACAGAGAGGCTCAGAGGGATCTGTCAGCCAGCTGTGAAGACCTGGCTGAGAATAACAAGGTCTGGATCTCAACACCTTCAGTCTCCTCATCTCAAAACGTTTACTGACTTTCGGTGTGTTATATTTGTAGGAGAAAAACATTTTCAGCAACATGTTTAAAAAAACACAGAAGCCACCAGCAGAGGGCGCTAAAGCAGAGACAGAGGTACTGCAGCTTCATCAGATATAAACAAAACTCCTGATTCTGGGTTTTTCTTCACCGTTTTCTGCTTCTGACTGCAGGACATGGACACTGAAAGACGACTGTCCGCCAGCAGTGAGAACCTGACCAACCCGACCGGCCCAAAGGTTTCCGTTTCATGAAATCTCACTTCCTCTCGTTTTTTTAACATGAACATGAGCTGAAACCGTTTCTTCATTCGGTTATCCGTACAAAAACTAAAACGTTTGCAGCTTTCTTTAAGCTTTCCACGTAACAAACGTTTAATACACTGCAAAAACACAAAATGTTACCAACTAATTTTGGTCTAGTTTCTAATCCAAATATTTTATTATACTTGAAATTAAGACAAACTACCTTAGACGTAACTTTTCAGAATGATTCACAGGTTTGTTGTGAGTAAACAATTCCAGATGAAAAAGTGCTAGTTCCACTGGCAGATTATTTTTCTTATAACAAGACATTTTTTATAAGTTAATTTATCTGCCAAAGGAACTATTTTTTTTTTGTTGTTGTTTTTTTTTTTAAAGAAATATTAAGGAATCATTTACTTAAAACAAGCCTATTTCTTGCTGAATAGTTACTTTTAAGTTAGCTTGTCTTATTTACATTTTACTAAGATATTTGCATTAGAAACTAGACAAAAATTTTGTGTTTTTTTGTGTTATTTGAGTTTTGTACATTTAGACGAGCATTTTTTCACAATGATATGTTTTATGAGATTTATGACTTAAACCTCATAAAACATATTGACTCCACATAATTATGAGATTTATGTCATAAATCTCGTAGCTACTGAGTTAATAAATAAATACTAAATAAACTAAATTATTCTAACGTGGGTCAGACCAGCTGCTGCTAAAGCTGATTTAATATCCTGAGACTATTCAGTGTTGTACTGTTGGATTAATAAATGTGTTAATGTTGCTTTTTCACCTCCTATAAACATAAATAAAGGTCAAATTAATCAAATTAATCGTTTCAGCTGTAGTTTAAGTTGCATCAAATAGTTGAAATCGGAGAGTAGTAGGAGAAAGTGATCAGTTTATCCTCCTGCAGCCTTAATATGTGGCAACAGATATAACTCCATAGTTACTATTGAGTCCAATTTCAGTTTTTCATCAAGTTAATAGATAGAAGTCATGTTTGTCTGATTGCAGGAGAAAAAAGGAGGCCTGGCTGGAATATTCAAAAGATCTTCAAGCTTTGACAACCTGCTGGATGAGGTCCGTCCCGCCGGTTTCACACTCTGGGCCAAACAAACACCAGAACTTATCTTCTCCTTCTCCCTTTAAAACTAATCAATGTGTTTTTCCTCCAAAGTTTGAAAATCAAATACGCTTCGCTTTGAATCCACCTTCTAGATCTGGTTGTTTTTTTCTATTTTTAGGACAAAAATATTTTCAGCGACATGTTTAAGAGAAGTCCGAAGCCTGCAAAGGAGGTAGAATAAAGACTCTGCTGACCATTTTTGTTTCTTTATCCAGATTTTAATCTCTGTTGCGTCTTTAGGCGTCAAATGCAACCAGCGAAAACGCATCATTGTTTGGCAGCACTGAAGATCTGCCGGAGGCAAACGCCGCAAAAGTAAAAGGAAATTTAATCAAAATTAAAATTTTGACTTAATTAGTTTCTCATCACAAATATTCACTTTCTTTTTATTTGTTGCAGGAGAAAACGGGAGGCCTTACAGGCTTCTTTAAAAAGTCGCCCAAACCGTCTCCGCGCTCCGTTGCTACTGAGGTGATGAAATCATTCAAAGCATCAAAAGTGTTTATTTCATTCGTAAAAGCTAAACTGTTCATCTCTGATGTTCAACATATTTATTTTTCTTTAAAATGGACAGTTTGAGCTCATCGAGAAAACAATCCTGCCAATCTGGTCAGATTTATACGTAATATTCATGAAAAAATTTTATTCTATTGGCAGATTATATAATTTATAACATGGGAAAGTGTTTTTTTTTTTATAAGTGAAATAATCTGCCAATAGAACTAGAACTTTTTTTAATCAATATTAATGAATCATTTTCTTAAAAAAGCTCCTATATCTTGCTGAAAAGTAATTTATAAGTTAGTTTTCTCTCATTTTAAGTTTACTAAATTATTTGCACCAGAAACTAAACCAAAATTACTTGCTATAATTTAGTGTTTGTGCAGGGCAAACATCAGTTGCAGTATTTTATAAAAAAGCTCATGAATTGCTGAAGTAATTTGGAAATTTAATGTTAAAATTATTCTTCTCTTTTCCAGGATCCGCTGACTAAGCAGCTGTCGTCCAGCTGGGACAGCCTCACTGAGGCCGGGAACGTAAGAGCCAAAACCGAAAACCTTTGACTAGACCAAACATTAACAATCCTTTTAGTCATTTCTTCACCAAAACCCACAACGTGAGCAAAGCATGTAGTTTTATTTTCTTAATCTGTTCAGATGTAAGGATCTAAGTGAGTTTAAATCCAAACATTTAAACCAGAGTTCAGATATTTTCAGACCTTTTTGATGAAAACTATATTTTATGTTAACTCACTAAAAATGTCCAAATATTTGGGTGTAATCTCAAAATTTTGCCCATATTGTATCATTTTGTTTGAGTTTTCCTTAAAATGATTAAATGTTTCTTTTTAAAGGACGACAGCGCCTCTCAACAAGAACTGTCAGCCAGTACAGATAATCTTTGTACCACTAAGGTAAATCCCTTAGATTTCACGTCTTAACACTTTTTTCCCTCTTAATTTAAACCTTCATAATGTTTATGAAACAGGAGAAAAAAGCCGGGCTGTCTGGGATGTTCAGACGAACGCCTAGAAATACGGAGCAGCAGGTAAAACAACCTAATTCTATAAATAAATATAAATATTCTGCTGGTAACAATATAAACGTTAGGTTTCAAACTAGTTCTTTAAATTAAATTATTTTAGTTTTAAATCATTAGTTAATTAGATTCATTCCACATGGAGTAATACAAAGAACCGGCTGTTCAAGATCAATTCTGTCTAATTATATTAATGGTAAGTTGAGTGGAAGGAAAAAATGTGGTCATACAAGCAGTGTGGGAAACAGTTAAAAAACAAGAATTTTTTGTATTAAAATCCTTTTTTGCTCTTCGACAAAAGAGCAAAAATATTTTTTGGTTTGGTTATTTTCATTAGCTCTAAACCTTAATGATCAAATTAAAATAAATCTATTTCAGGTGTAGATTTATTTACACCTGAAATAAATCTACATAAAAGATTTTAGTTTTGACTTTATGTTGAAATTTGAGAATCTCGAGTTTTGATTTTAGCTGCAGAATATAAAATAAAAACAAGTTCATATTGAATAAAATCATATATAAATCTAAATTAAGCAGTTTTATGTTCCAGTTACCTGATGATGTTTTCGTTTCTTTATTTGTTGCTTTGCAGGAATGTGAAGACGCGACGCCACCTGCTGGACGCAGACTGAGCCGCAAGAGAACCATAAAGAAGAAACAAAGAGCAAGTTATTTTTACTTTGTCATTCATGAGATGCAGAACAATAAACAGTGTTTGGAGTTATTTGTAGTGACGAAATGTGAAGTTTTTCTTGAAGTTTTATTTTGTTCTTGTTTGCGTTTGACAGGTTGTGTCTTTCCGAGTCAAGAAAACTCTTCCCAGAATGTCCAAAGAGGTATTTTCTGTTTAAATGTTGTTACATATGAAACTGACTTAATTCGTTCCTAAACACAGATTAATTTATTTAACATTGTTTTATTTTTACAGAAATCCAGTGAAATGCCTGTGATTGAGGAGAGCGTTGAGATGGAGGATCTGAACACTAAACAGGCCAGAATAAATTAATTTCCATAAGTTATTCAAAAGTAAAATATGTATTTTCTTATCTTTATTATATTTACATGTAACTTCACATGCTAAGCATTTTTAAAGGATTATTTTCTTATTCTGGATTTTATTGCCACAAATAAAGGTTTTAAAAGGAGGGTTTTTAATAATGTGATTCCTTTACTGATTAAAGGATGTTGGAGTTTTTAGCTGAAATTATTTCAAACTGAAAGTTCCTGTTTCACATTGTAAACCTTTAAAATGTTCTTGCATTATTTTAGTATTTATCAGAAACAAAACTTAAACAGCATCTCAGGTTGAATGAAAATCCAGATTTTTAGAGCCAAAATCTTTTCCTTTTATGAGAATAAGATATATTTGTGTGTTTTTCTGATTCAAAACAAAATAACTTGCAGAAATTTGAACTATTTGTTAATCAGGAGAGCACGGTGGTGGTGGAGCTGGTGGAGATGGCAGCATATCCCACTGAAGAAAGCGTGACCCAGATGGAGCAGGTGGGATTAAACCCAGGCTGTTAAATAACTGACCGGTTTGTCTCCAGATTAACAGAAGCATCTGTGTTTTCAGGAGAACAATGAGCTGATGGAGTGGTGGAACTCGGTGAAAGGTTGATATCTGACTCTACTGGTTTTAAATGTAACATAAATTTGGTTCCGTGTTTGTTTCTTGTTCTCTGACTGATGGATTTGGGCCGCTGGTTTCCAGGTTGGACCGAGTGGAACGAGACCTCAAACTTCCAGGAGGAGGACGAGCAAATGTAAGAACTTCAAAGGAAAAGGCTTATTTTACATGAATTAAGTCACACAATTACAAGAATAAAGTAAAAAAAAAAAAAAAAAGACAAAATATTATGAGATTAAGGTTAAAAAAAAATTGGGAATAAAGACTTAAACTTACAAGAATGGAGTAAAAAAGATAAAGTCATGTTATGACTATTCTCGTAGTTTTATTTTTTTTTATTAGTTCTCAGTTCAAATACTCTGTCATATCTGAAGATGCTTCAAAAACAGATTAAATTTATTTACTGAAATCTATAAAGCAGTTCATTCAGTCCAATCATGTCAACAGATTCAAAGTGAGTTGAATACATTTGTTGTTTTTTTGTTGTTGTTTTTTAAGATAAATTTCATTCTCCAGCAACAAATAACAGCCCCATAAAAATAAGCGTAATATTTTTGATAAGAAGCTAAATTAAGTCAAAATGTTCCTTTTATTGGCCAAATAACAAAATAATGTGTCAAATCTGCAGTCTTTGATTTATTGGTTTCTGTAGAAACTCCTTCCATCTTCCCATCCTGATGTTTTGATGTTTATTTTCTGTCTGCAGTGCGATGGAGCAGGCAGCCGATCGGGTCTATATGGCAGCCCGTGTTTTCGTTCACCTTTTCAACCAGCAGGGGGCGTCCTTGCAGCACCGCATCCTGGAGCTGCTGTCGATGGCCGATGCCGCAGACGAGTTCCACAAGAAGACGGTGACGGCCGCTGTGGGAGGGGGCGTGGCCAGCGTGGCGGGCAGCGTGGCGACCATCACCGGCCTCATCCTGGCTCCGTTCACCTTCGGGGCGTCGATCATCGTCACGGCGGTGGGGATCGGCGTGGCGACGGCCGGCAGCATCACGTCGGCGACGGCCAACATCACCGACACCGTGCACTCCAACATGGACCGCAAGAAGGTGGAGAAGATGATCCAGGGCTACCAGGAGGAGATCCAGGACATCAGGAAGTGCCTGGAGTTTGTTCAGGTGAGGAAACTGTTTTAAAACAACAAAACGGAAACCATTCCCCTGAAAACACGGTGGGAAAACTCAATTAAAAAGTCCATTAAAAACTCTTAAGGCATTCAGAAAACCGAAGAGCAATCGCTTTTCTGTAAATGACACAAAACTTTATGAACTGGGTGATGCTGTGAGAGCTCTGATGGAGCTGCTGGACTCTGTCCGAACAAAAAAAAACTTGTTTATTGGCACGTCGTGACAACTAACTTACAAGTAACTCTTCATCAGGAAATAGGAGCTTGTTTTAAGTAAATTATTCCTTAAAGTGCCAGTTCTGATGGCAGATTAATTCACTTACAGTAGATAATTGAAACAATCTGCCAGTTGAACGAATACTTTTTCATCAATACTAGTTGATGAAAAGCTACTATTTGAAGCAACAATAATTGCTTCAAATTATTGTTGAAGCAATCTCCTGCAATTTGCTGAAATATAAAATGACAATAATGTTTTTGCGCTCAAACTTTTTATAAAAACCCATGATTAGGATAATTTATTTTCATCATTTCAGTTTGCACAGTTCTATGGTTGAAGGAAACGCAGCTGCTAATTGTCTGGTTTTGTTGCTCCCCGTTGTAGGAGGGCATGAACACCCTGGAGGAGTGGGACTTTGAGAAATACTCAGAAAGTGCCGCCAAAAAGGCTCTAAACCACAACATTAAACACGTGATGAAGGAAGGCGGCCGGGCGGGGAAAGCCCTGATGATCAACACCGATAAGCTCATCAGCACCGTTCAGGTTCTGGGCGCAGCCGGCGGCGCCGCTAAGGCCGTCCAGGCCGTCAGCGTCACCACGGGCGTCATGTCCGCCCTCTTCCTCGCCCTGGACATCTTCTTCCTCGCCAAAGACTCCCACAAACTCCACAAGGGAGCCAAAACCAAGTTCGCCGCCAAGATCCGGCAGGTGTGCAAAGACCTTCAGGAAGGCCTGCTGGAGCTGAACAAGGTGAAAACACAGCTGCAGAAGACGATGGACGGCATCGAGGTGGAGGAGTACGAGGACGTCGAGGAGGTGGAGGTGGAAGACGAGTTTGAGTCCGACCCGAAGAAACTGGCAGAGCTGGAGCAAGAGATAGACTTCCTGGAGGAGAAACTGGACAAAAAGGAGGAAAGGGAAGAAGAGGTGGAGCCAAAAAAGAGCAAAGAGACGACGGCATTGGATATCTTTAAAATAAAGAAGGAGAAAAAGGAGGAGAAGAGCATGAAGGAAAAGGAAATGGAGGAAGAGGAGGAAGAACCAAAGAAGAACAAAGAGACGACGGCATTGGATATCTTTAAAATAAAGGAAGAGAAGAGCGTGGAGAAAACTGAAGAAATGGAGGAAAAAAAGGACGATGAGGAGCCAAAGAAGAGCAAAGAATCGGTGTTGGACATCTTTAAAATAAAGAAAAAGAAAGAGAAGAGCGTGAAGGATCATGAAGTGGAGGAAAAGGAGGAAGAGGTGGAGGCGAAAAAGAGCAAAGAGACGACAGCGTTGGACATTTTTAAAATAAAGAAAGAGAAAAAGGAAGAGAAGAGTGCGAAGGAACAAGAAGTGGAGGAAAAAGACAAAGGTGAGAAAATGTCTGAATACAAATCTGAGAAGAAGGAAAATGAAACGAGTGTGAAAGCAGAAAAAGACGTATTAAAAGAACAATTTGAGAAAGGAAGCAAGAAAGAGAAAGAAACTGGGAACCAAACGTCGCCTGGAAAGAAACCCGAGAAAAAGCCTGAAAAGTCTAAAGAAGAACCGAACAAAACTCCAGAAATAAAAACGAAGCCTGAAAATGAGCAGAAAGAAACAACGATCCAACATGCAGAGGAGGAGAAATCCCAGAGGAGAACTGAGACGTCAAGGAGACACAGCAGCCGGAGCGAGAAAGACAAGAGAAAAACACGAAACACGAGAAAGGGAGGAGAGGGGAAGTCACCACAGAGACAGAGAGAGCTGGAGGAGGAGAGGAGAAGAGAGGAGGAGACGGGAAGAAAAGATTCACATCGAAGCCACAGAGACGAAGAGTCTCCGAGGGAGAGGAAGACGAGCCATCATGTTAGGGAGAACGAAGAGCGGAGCGGCAGAGTGGAGAGCGCCCAGAGGCGCTTCGAGAGAGCAGCCGGAGACCAGCAACAAGAGGAGGAGGAGAGGAGGAGAGGAAGTGGCAGGGAGCACAGCCGGAAAGGATCGAGGTCCAAATACGACGCCCTGAGGCACGACAGCCTGAACATCTAAACCAGAGTTTAGAAGGAATGATCACACTAAACCAAACTATGATAGTGACAGTTTCAATAAATATGTCATAAATATATATTTTTTATTTTTTATAAAAGTTACGTACTGCAGCTTTAAGGGCAGTGGTTTTTATGACTGACTTAAACATGAAACTTCTACAAAATACTGAGGCTTTTTAACACTCTTTAAATTTTAAAGTTGTTTTAGTTCCTCAGATAAACAGTTTGTAAGTAAAAATCATCACTTTTTTAATAATTCATAATATAACAACGGTTTAATTTCAGTTTTAAGAAACGGCACCGGTGAGGTTATATTATGAATCGGAGACAAATAAAAAGCAGAAGCATTTTTAATAACAGCTGTATGGTCTGAAGGTTTTTTTTTTACAATTACAAAGTCGTGATCTGACACAACTATGTATGTTGAGTTTTTAACTTTTTTTCACTTTTCTCTGAAAATATTTTCAAAACTTTCAACGTTTGAGTGAGAAACATGGAGTCTGTTTGTATCGCTGCTGCTTTTGGGGTAAAACTGCAAATATTTAAGTGCTTATTTGTAAACAAAATGCTGCTTATAGTTTCATCTACTAGTTTTTTTAGATTATTTTCACTGTCAGCTGTTTTATATTCAGTTGCTATAAAAACCGACCCGGAGGGTCAACCGGTTGAAATTTGTGACAGAAACTTTCTTCCACTCAGCGCACTTTTAACCAGACATCGCTTTCGCATTTCAAACGGGATTTCTGCTTTTTTAAAATGTTTTATTCAATGTTTATATATTCAAATATGTGAATTTGGTTTTCTATGAAGCCGGTTACTTACTGAACAAATAAAATATATATAAAAAAAATTTTGTTAGAGGGGTTTTTAATGCCTATGAGCAGTAAAGTAAACGGCCGATAGATAGATAGATAGATAGATAGATAGATAGATAGATAGATAGATAGATAGATAGATAGATAGATAGATAGATAGTCTCTGAGAAGTCTGTCTCTGCCTACTCCCAGTGCTCCCAGTGACAACTAAAGAAATAACTCAATCAGAGCCAGGAGGCGGGTCTTAGCGCTGTCAATCATGCTTTTGTGTGCTGCTGTGCTTTGCTCACCCAGAGGCTGTTGTGAATAGTTTTCCTCTAAAGGTAAGCCGTTTCTCTGCCATCAGCTCATTGAGCAGCATCTACACCAGACTGATTGGCAGCACTAATATGCTCTTCCTGGCTCTAACTGGTTGGTCGTTTCTGGGCTTTTTAATGCACAAACTGCTGTCAAATGCAGAAAATGCAAACTAGAAATAATCATTCCATTATTTTGGCGCCCCTCTAATTAGTTGCTTTAGCAAACAACATTTGAAATCCTTCATAATTCGCTGAGTTTAGCATCAAATGTTATTTACTCCTTTACATCCAGAAAAGGAGTAAATAACTTCTTTATTCTCTGGTTTAACAACTAATTTTAAGTTGCTTTTCACACTATTCTTGTATAACAGAATGTAATTATTCTCAAGGAAACAGAGCCATAAAAGAACATAAAACTAGTCTGAAAACAGTAAAGCGTTTTTCAATTTTTTTTTAAGTTTCTGCCTAATCCTAACCATGCTAAAGCTCAAATTATTTTATTTTCCCTAGAGTTTATTTCTTAAGAGCAAAATAATGCTTGTTCTTTTGATTACCGTTATGTTGCACTTCCTTCTGCCACCACAAGAGGGTACTGCTGCGTCGAATTTCAAATCAGTCATTTCCAAACATGCGTAAAAATGCTTTTTACTTGAACTTAAAATAATGGTAAAAAATGTATTATTTAAATGTTGTAAATTACTTACATTTATTAATTATCTGAAAATCATATCGAAAATGTTCAGATCAAGTTTAATAAAATATAATTAATCACATTTGTGTATCTTCTTTTATGATCTTGTCAAGAAAGCTTCTGAAACGTAAACATACCAGCCATTTGATCAGATAATCTTATCAGATTATTTTGTTTGTCCTCCACTTTAAAGTCATCTGAATTTCTAGTCATAGTCTGTAAATGTGGAGACAAAGGGCCCTGAAGGGACAAACGGGGGAAACTTTCTTTACATTCAGGTCGGAGTTTATTTACTAAAGGTGATGCTTTTTTACTTCTTTCTTATCTCTGGAAAGGTTTTCGAGCCGCTGCTGCGTATTTACATAAAACAGCGACTGAAGTAAGCTAAAACACATTTTTTCTCTATTAATGCATTCGTTCCAGGAAAGCTGCTTCCACAAAACGTGATCGTTTTGACAAAATACCTGCAGGCCGGAACGGCTGGATGCATCCAGTGTTTGATAACAACCTCATTTTCATGTGGTAAAGTATTTTCCGTCACAATCTCAGGCCGTTCTGATTCGCACCAACGAATGAAATCAATGTTCCCAGAATAACAACAAATCTAAGAGGAATTTATGACTAATGGGAAGAAAAGTTGGAGGCGTGAGATTTAAGATAGTTTCTGAATGTTCTGGCCTCCAACAGAACATTCAGAACATGGATCTCTGACAACAGAGATCCACAAGCACACAGTGTTTTTATGTTTAAACCAAACTTACTGGGGGGTTTTCCCAAGCATGATTTATGATGTTTTGAGAATTTAATCAACTGGTTTTATTTTTTAAGGCATTAAAAAAGGTTGAAATATGAAAAATCTGTTTATTTCTAGAAAAATAAGATCATTTCTGAGTTTGAAAACCTCAGACATTTTCTAGAAAAACACATGGAAATCTTAAAGTTAATTTTTTTATATAACATTTGAAATTCAGAAACTTTCCAAAAGTCAAAAAGACTGAAACGCTTCTCTTGAAGAAAAAATAATAATTCCTGTGATTAATCTCAAAATGTTTGTTCTAGCAATATTTTCTTTTCAAACTGAGAAATTTTCACGTTTTTTCCTAGAAAATTTCTGAATAACCTCAAAATTTCTGATTTTTCTAACAAATTTTCAACTTTTTAAGCTAAAAAATGTTTTTTTAGACTTCCTGGTGGACATTCACTATTATTTTTGTATTAACACCGTCATACCTGACAGCCCCTTGCAGAGCAGTAAATATTTAAAAAATGTAGCCAAACTGCCATCATAGTAGTTGTGTACATTTTTAATACTTTGACTACTTGGAGGAGCTCACAGATTGTGTACAGAGCTTTAAACTCTCAAAGTGGTCTGAAGATCATCAAGTATGTGGAAAAAAACAAAAATGTTTACATCCTTCATTCCAATATCATTCAAACCTAGGATGCTTCATGGATTTAATGGCAGATTTAATCTCAGAAACATTCAAAAACAATCTGCTGTTTTGCTGTTGCGTTTTCAAATCTAAAACCTCTTCCTCGATCTTTCTTCAAATTCCTTTCCTTCAAAAATAACGATGTCTTCCAATTTTTGTGGCAAACTAAAGAGTCAGTTGCACAATGTTTTGGAACTGCCTCATGTAATTCTGCACAAAGTAATGTGACAGTTGCAGGTGTGTCACATGTGGTTTTGTGGTTGGCAAAGCACCACATTTCAAAGTGAGAGAGGATTCCCAGTATGAATCATGGCATCAAACTGTTCCCAAAGACAAAACCAGTTTACCGCAGCAAAGAGGATTTCACTGAAATGAAATATTCTCAGAAGAGTTCCCACCTACAAATCCAAAAATAGTCTCCAGTATTAATACTTAATTACTAGTACCAGTTTACAAAAAGCAGCACGTGATTCAGTTCAAATCAGTTTAATTTGTTTTAAGACAATTCAGTCATCTACACTAAAAAAAGAAAACAGTTTGTTACAAATAATCAAATTAAGTTCATCCAATTAAGTTGGGTAAACATTCATTTATGTTTAGCAAACATAAATGAATCCAATTTTTTGTATTATTTGGAGCTCCATTCTCTTTTTTTCAGTGTAGTCATGTTTGAATAACAATAATGAACTCAAATTACAAAACAATACAGTATAATTTCATTAGTAGCATAATTGATCAAAGCAATCCATCTAAGGAAGTCAAGATTACATTAACTTCTTCAATTTGAGTTATAAGTTTCATCCAATCAATACAATAAAGTCCAGGGTTTTCCAGAAGGGTTGTGGTCCCCGTTGGTCCCCCTCTCGGGAGCGCCACTGCACAGTTAAAGGCTTTTTGTGAAGTTATACTTTGATATTGGTTTTATTTAATCTTTTGACGCATCAGCAGCATCAAACTATTCTCAGTTTATTTCAAAGAATCATGGATGAGCTGGTGATGTTTTTTTTTTTTGTTTTAATTAAAATTAATTTTTTAATTCCTCGTAATTTTAAGACATTCTTTTTGTAAAATTACTTCTTTATTCTGCTGATATTATGACTACATTCTCGTAATTAAAACTTTTCATACAAACTTTTCAACATTTTTGTACTTTTATTTGGGTCTGAACTGCTTCTAAAATCCACCCAGCGTTTTTTCCGGAATTCCCTTTCTGTGCAATTCCACTCGATTCACAGCCAGTCTGGACTTTCTCCCATTCACTGGGATTCCTCTGGCAGAATTTCAACCGCACCAATCAGTGAACAGAACAATGACATCAATTTCTTAGCTTTATAGGGTCAAACCGGTGCGTCACATACGTCACAACGTTAGCAATTTGGTAAAATTTAACGCTTCGACAGAATCGACACCTCCAGGAAGAAATCGTTTCTCAACAGGCAAGTGACCAGCCTGAATAGAGAAGTGTTGGGTAAATTGTTTTATTATTATCTTATATTTGTTTGTTTCTTTTATATTTTCATTTACTCTTATAATGATTTGTTTTATATGTTTACTTTCATTCTAGCTTAGGAATGTTTCTGTGTCTTTGCTTGTTTAACCCGGGTGAGAGTTGTAAAACCATCACTGAGGAGACGTACGACAGAGCCAAGTACTCCTGTGCCTGGGACGAGATAAATCCCAGGCTAATTTGTTTGACAATAAGTTAAGTCACATTCGATGGGCTCTGTGCCGTTTCCTAGCAACCCCAGTCCGTTACCTAGCAACCCCAACTGAGCTCCAAGATGTTTAGTGTGCGAGCGTAAAAGCTGAGTCGGGCGAGCGTGGCCAGCAACTTATTTGGGTTTAGTGAGACAAGAGGCACTAAAACAGGCTAAAATCTCATCATGTAAGAATGTTTTTGAGCAAAACATGTAATGAACGTGTTTTGTGTAGCCGGTAAACCCGTCCTGACACGTTCAAGGAAGTGTAATAGGTCACCTTTAAGGTCGCTGTGAGCTCATTGGGGGTGAAAATGGTCGTAAAACCAGCTGAGACTGCGCCGTTAAAAGCTTTACATGAACCTTCTGTCATGATGGAACATTAAATAGAGGTTGTGACCTTCGATCTGGATAAGGCTCTACCCTGCTGTTCAAACACTCAAACACTTCGCCACAAAGCGCCATGATCAAAAACAAAACAGCAGCTGAAGTCTAGACAAATCTCTCTTATTTATTTAGACCCTGGTTTAATAAACTCTAACAATGCAACATGTTGTTTAGTTATTTACCTCTTACTTAAATTACATCTCAGCTATGCTCACAGCAGCAATCAAATGGATCTACTCTCAATGAAAGGCCTCATTGTCTCTCTTGTCTTCCTTTATTTGCTTTGTTGCTCTTTAAACAATCATAACTGGGTCACAAAAAGTTCTGAGCCGGAAAACAAATAAAAAAACAAAGGCAATCTGTTGGGTTAAGGATCACAAGCAAGATAAAACTAAATAAAGATAAAACAGAAGCATGAGCTTCCCCGACAAAGGTAGAAAATTTCAGTCTTAAGTTCAAAAATATTCAAATAAATAAGAGTTTATTGTTTGGTGAAAAGGCTTTAAAGTTAAACTTTTTTATGGTTTTGTTTAAAAAAAAAAAAAAAAAATCTGTATATTTTGTGTCTTGTTTAAATATTCTTTACTTCAATGCATTAGCTTAAATTTATATTTTCTATTAGTTTGAATGAAAAAAAAGTGACTAACTGATTAAGTTAATCTCCAAATGTATTAAAAAGGCTAATAATGATCAAATCTTGTTTAACCAAAAAACGTTTTCAAAGCCAAAAATACTTTACAGATCGCAAAGTAAAACATCCGTTATGTCGCATTTATACAAAAAAAAAGAAAGAAAAAAGAAATCTAAATAGTGATGATAAAATAAAATGCAATAAATGAATCCCATTTGAAGCTTAACTCTAAAATTTTCTCTACCTTCTTGTCCTAAACTCAATAAACACTGATTATTTTTGAAACAAAATCCTGGATCTACAAACAAGGAAATTCATGCTGGGCAATTTTACGAGAAGTTTCCGTAAATGAAAACATCTCCTGAATCCAGTCGATAAGGTTTCCAGCCTTATCGACTGGAAACCTTGTCGTTTGTTTTCTTCCTTACCAGAAAAACAAAGAAGAAAAAAGGAGAAACATTTAAGTTGCGGACTGTGTGGGATTAACCAGATCAATTTTTTGCCCCTTTTTGCCATAATGTTAACATTTGCAAGATGTTTTACATTGTTTTTTTTTTTAATCAGACTTTTTTTCCTGAGTTTTTCTGGTAACAACAGAAACATGATCCAGTTTTAAACACCGATCTCAGGAAATATAATCGTCTTCAACGTGAATCAAATTTTCCTGTAAATATATCAATAGGTTGCCTCTAAAGCGATAGATTAAAATGTTTTCATATATGTTAGTTTTAATTGCAGCGCTGGTGGCTGTGAATCCAGATGACGTCATTTGGAAAACTTCCAGCTTTCCAAATGAAAGCTGGAAGTGACTAATTGAAAAGTAAAACCAGAGCGTCGCTAGGAAGGAATGCGGCCACTCCTGGTTTGGCATCATGGACCAAACCGTCCGGTTTTCTTCACCTGATGACATCAAACCCTTAAAAACATGTCAGGTGTCGCATTCCAAACAGTATGAACTCATTTTCATGTGGGCCCCATCACCTGAAAAACATTTCAGCACCGCAGTAACGCAACCCTTTTCTGCTTGATTTGAACTTCCAGTTCACTCATCTGTGTAAATACTGCTTTAACTCTTCACCTTAATGACCTTTTAGTAGGTATTTACCAACATTTACATTCTTTAAAACTGTAACGTTTAGATTAGGCTTCAAGATTTTACAGCAAGGATGTTCAAAGTAGGGACCGAGGGCCTTTTTGCGCCCATTAGAGGGATTTTTTGTGGCCCTCCAACCATAATACAAGAGATAATTTAGGACAAAAATATGACTTTTGGATTAATTCTGTTTTTAAAACAAGATTTTGTTATTGGTTTGACTTAATATTCTAATTTAAAATGTCTTGTTTTCTTTAGCTGTTAGTGGAAAATCAACATAATTGGCAGAAACAAAGGCTTGAAAACATCTGTACCCAATTAATCTATTTTATTTGTTTTTATTTGGTGATGAAGGTTCTACCATAAGTGTTGGTTTGTTTCCAGTGATATTCTAATTTATTGAATGGGTCTGTAATAACGTGTTTTTAAAAGACTTTACTGTGAGGGTGTTCACTGTGGGGCGCGAGGGCCATTTTGCGGCCACTGGACTGACTTTTTGTGGCCACAATTCAAGAATAAATTAAATTAAATTAGTACAAAACTATGACTTTTAAAATCTGCTTATAAAAATGTTAGATTTTAGATGTGTTCATCTTTTCCAAGCTTTCTGGATTCCTTCTGTCGTCATGGTAACTAGGACTTTAACGTACAACAAAATGTGCTTTTAATTGCTAAACTTAAACTTGGCTAAATGCAGCCATTCATTTCAAACAATGAATGGCTTAGATTCTTGCTGACAATCGATTAGATATTTTGTTCAGTTTTTTCAACGGAGCCTGAAATAAAAAGCAAAAGCAAACTGGATGCCTTTTATTTAACAAGGCAGTCGTCTAAAAACCATAAAGAGTTTTGGCTCTGTATTTCCATTCCTACAAAAAAACACAATAAAACAATCAGATTATTTGTTAGTTTGTTGCTGAGTATGTTAAAAATAAATCCCAACACCATTTTGGTGATTTTAGCTTTTAGAAATTATATTTTTTGGCCCAAAGGCCCAAAAGTAATGAAAAGTTTACTTTATTATATTAACGTTCCAATCCGGGTTCTCCAGGCTGATACCAATTCCTGGGTTTCTTGAGATCTTCTGATTCCTATTTTGAACAATTTCCATTTTTCTGATGCAATAAACACATTTAGTTACATTTTTATCTGATAATAAAAATAAAATTACTTCAAAAGTGCATCAATGTTTCTTCCTAAAGGTAAAAAAGACAAAAGATAAAATATTTTTGAAAGACGTACTTCTTGTTTTATGTAAAGCAGAGGTGTCCAAAGTGTGGTTTGGGGGCCAATTGTGGCCCCTGGACTGATTTTTTGTGGCCCACGTCTGCAGTTCAAGAGTGATGCAAACCTGTTTATTAAACATTTATTCAGGCTAAAAATATTACCAACATAATTTTCTTACAATGGAATTTTTTTGTTGTTGTAGGAATGGAATAGTCAATTGACTTGACAATTTTCTGAAAACAGATTTTTCTAACATAATTTCTGTAAATATAAAAAGCATAAAGTATCTTTTACTGAAAACCTTTCTTTGCTTTTATTTAATTTACTAAACTTGGATTAGTACAGCATAAATTTCAGGGGGAAAAAATGACTGAAATACGGTTTAACAATTGAGAATAAATTTGTTCAACCGAAACTAAAAGAATTTGAAGACTAGATTCTTTTCTTTCCATACAACAAAAGGGAAAATTTATTTTCACGTTTTAGTTTTACAATAAATAACATCCGTTTCCAACATTTTTAATTTGTTTTTTCAGTGATTTTGACTTGACGATTTTGGTCCATGTTACAAAAAGTTTGGTAAAATTAACAAAGCATTTCAAACTAACACTACACTGCAAAAACACAAAAACTTACCGAGTTATTTTCGGTCTAGTTTCTAGTGCAAATAAATTAGCACACTTGAAATAACTTTTCAGAAAGACACAGGAGTTTGTTTTAACTCCTTGATATTGAGGACAAAAGAAGAAGTACTAGTTCTACTGACAGATTATTTTACTTATAACATGGATTTTTTATTTTATTTTATCAATTTCAAGGAATTATTCACTTAAAAGAATTTCATATTTCTTTCTGAAAAGTTTCTTGAAAGTGAGTTTTGTCTTATTTCAAGTGTACTAAGATATTTGGACTATAAACTAAACCAAAAATACTTTGTAACATTTTGTGTTTTTGCTTTGCTGAAGGAGCAAGCAGCAAAATGAAGGTTTAGAAGTGTCCTAGTTAAATCCAGTTAAGATTCTGTAACATTACACTAAAAAAAAGTCTATTTATTGTGCGATCTAAAGCTGAATGTCTCATCTGACTGTAATGAATTTCAAAAATCCCCTCAGTGGTCAAACTCGTTCCACAGAAACCTGCTTTTTCCACTGACAGAAAAACTAAACAAAAGTACACCTGTGACATCCTGGTACCCAGACAGGTAATCCTGCTAAGCACCGCCCTTTTCCAGGTGGACGTAGAAAAGCTCCATCAGCTTCCCCCACTGAACAGAACCCCAGAGCACCTGCTGCCAACAACTCCTCCCTGAACCAATCTTCACATCCAGTAAGCCAAGACTTTACTTTATGTTTCTCTACAAGAACCGGTTTGGGTTTTCTACTAATTTAAACATTAAAACTTTAAATCTGATTATTTTTACTAAACCAGAAGACATAAATGTAGTTAAAGTAATTTTATAAACTTCTTTAAATAAAATGTATTTTATGTTTTTCTGTTGTATTTGTGTGAAAAAGAACAGAATAATCATAAATCTTATCTCTTTTTATCATATATTTCTTCTGTCTGATTAAATTTCAATTTTGTATAGAAAGTTAAGACATATTGTAAAATTTTATTTTCCATTTTAATGTTGTTTTTTGTTGAATAAAAATCCTCAAAAAACATTTTTTTTAACATGATTTGCGTAAATATTTATATTTTCCAGGCAGAAATGGAGCATAAGATGATGCACGTTTTCGCCACACTGATGGTTTTCCTGGCTCTCAGTTTCCAGCCAGTTCTGTCACAGGTTAGTCTTTATTATTATTATTATTACTATTATTATTATTTGGTCTAGTTTCTAGTTCAGATATTTTGATACATTTTAAAAAAGACAAAACTAAGTAATAGAAAACCTTCAGCAATATATAAGTAAATAATTCTTTAATATTGATTAAAAAGTTCAAGTTTCATTAGTAGATTATTTCACTAATGATATGGTAACAATGTCCTGTTATAAATGAATTTATCTGCCAGTGGAACGAGTGTTTATTCATAAATATTAAGGAGTTACTCACTTAAAACAATCTCTTGTCTCTCGCCTTATCTCAAATCTATTAAGATATTTGAGCTGGAAACTGAGTAAACAAAATTTGGTAACATTTTGTGTTTTTGCAGTGCTGCACTTACAAAAATGTCTAAAATCCAACTTACTGACACAAATTTACTCAGATTTGGTGGAAATGTTTAAAGCATTGCTGTTTGAATAACCTTTAAAAACTCAGAGGATAAATAGAAACACTTGACTGATGATGGGGCAACAAACAAAAGCGCAAAATCTTTTGGTCTGGTTTTGTTAAACTGTAACCGATTGTTTACTTGAAGTTTAAGACGATTGCAGAAAGTTATCCATTAGCTTTAACGCAGACGTTTTAGTGGCGGAGCAAGAAAACAGAAACAGAATGTGATTTTTTAAATTAAATTAACATGGAAATAATATCTGATCTTTACGTTAAAGCTCCACCAGAACAAATAAGTTAAAGAATCTGTTTATTGACTTATTGGGTTTGTTTTTGTCTCCATAGGTTGCTATTTCTAAAACAGGATGTGGCGCAACCAAACTGTGCGTGCAGAGCCCTGCAAACTGCGACCCCGCAGACAACACCACCGCTTGTCTTTTTGGATCTGCTCGCCCCACAGTGTTGAAGCCCCCAAATGGCGCCGACATGGCCTTTGAGCTCAGTGGGAACTCTTCCGGCTACATCGCCATTGGTCTCACCAACACCGACTCTGTGGTAATTATTATTAGATTTCCAAAAGTACTTCAGAATAAATGTTTGGGGGGGAAAACATGGAGATACAAAATATTGGTAATTAGCTGAACAATATGCATAATACATGAGAAGTGTTTAATGGTGCCTAAATTTTAATGGTTGCAAATATTACAATGAACTTTTCTGCAACATCGTGCTTCTATTAGCACAATTCTTTATTTTGTACTTGCATTGGTATTTATGGGCTATAGATGTAGCATATTAAGTAGAATAGGTAAGTTTATCTCTAAATAATCCATTCAGTAAAAGAAAAACTTTCTTTGATTTATGTTTTCTTAAGTGTGAAGGTAGAATCCATAAAGTATATGGCAGATTTTTTCAAAACTCTCCACTAAAAATCGACCATTTAGCTAAATAACACTTAGCTTAGTTTAGAAAATGTTATTTTAGCTTCGTCCACTGATTCTGAAACTGAGTGGTAAGATTCCTCATCAAAGTTAACCAAATTGTCTTAACTAACATCAAAATTTAGCTAAGCTGAGCTTACTTTAGCTTGATTCCATTTATTTATGCTGTGTTTAGCTTAATGTAGCTTAGCTTACATTAAATGCATATAGCTTAACATAGTTTAAGTGAGCTTAATAAAATTAGGCGATGTAAATATTATGACGAATGATGGTGTGCAGTAAGTTAAACTGAAGACAAATTAAACAAAGTCACAACTTTGTACAATATTCATAATTTCTGACTGAAATGTTGCATTGCTTCTCTCCACAGATCACCATGCTTTTTGTCTGCGGTCAAAACAGCACAAACAACGGGGCTTTCTTCAGCATGTCGACGATTAATAACAATGGAACTATGAACAGTACTCTGGCAAAGGTAAAACTTTACTTTTAACATCGCGTTGATCCTACATCTGGAAAATTACTTGAATAAAATTTTTATGGTAAAAAGGAAAGTAAAAGTATTCACAACTCATAAAATATTATGTAATCCGCATTTATTAACTTTAAATTTATCTACTAGACCTTTATGGAATAGCATTCATGACCTGACTTCAAATTTTCAGGCTATGTCAGATGTTAAAAACAATGTCAGTGGTGAGAACATTAAGTGTACGTTTAACGTCGCTGGTCTGAACGCCACCACCGACGCTGGACTCCTCAGGGCCGCCGATACCACCTATAGAATCGTCATCGGATCTGGACCACTAGATGGAAGTAAGAGCACTAACATATTTCTGCATACATAGTTTTTTTTATGTGTTTAGCTGTTTCCAGTTTAATAAATGATAAAAATTTACACGTTTGAAGCATGAATTAAAAACAATTATCTTCTTTTCAGGTGGACTTGGACTCTTCACCGTTGCTGTACGCAGTGACGCTATAGATCTTTCCCTCTTCCTAAACTCGACAAACACCACAGCAGCACCATCAGGGGCCACCCGTCCTTTCTACTCTAATGGTAAACTACACACAGAGCTAATGAATATTTAGATCTACATATACCTACATTCAAAATAATCATTTTGTGTAGTTACCCAACATCCAAAGACTCAATCTTATCTTTGAAATGTTCCAAATAATACACATGAATACTCTTCCCAGGGATCAGGCTTTGTGCAGGTTTCACCATCTCAAATTTAAGACATTTTAAGACTTTTATGAATGAAATTTAAGACTTATATCATGACAGAAATGTAAAAACTTTGCTTTTTGTAGCTCTTGGCAGCAGCTTAGCAACGACAGCAAGCTAGCAAGTACTAGCAGCTTGTTAGCGGTAGCTTTATCCGCCATGAGTCACGCAATGAAGATGTCAAACCATTTCCTGATAGAAAATTCCCACGACACAAGATTTGTCCTAACATAACACAATTGTGATTTTTGTATTAGAGACCAACTTACGTGTTCCTTAAAGAATTTAAGACATTTTAAGGTCTTAATTTCTAATATATAAATTCAAGACTTTTTAAGTTTTTCTTTTAAACTACTAAAATTTCTGCTCAACCAAAAGAAAACAGTTTCTTATTTAGATTTTAAAAAGTCCTCCGATAAGAGCAGAGAAATTCACATTTCACAATAAACAGAGTTCAAAACTGACATAAAATTTCTTGTTTATCCAGTTTTCTATCTTCAGTTACTTAAATTTTATGCCTTTTTTTTGTAATTTCACATTATCTTCTCTAATTAACACGTTTTCTTGTTTTTCTCCTTCAGCTGCGCTGCCTCTGGTCAGCTTACTCACACTCTCCATCCTGACGTTCGCCTGATTAGACCCGGAGAAGAAGAAGCTGTTATAACCACAAAGACACAGTGAAGGGTGCTGCTTTAAAACGCAGCAAAAACTGAGTGTCATGCTGTTTATGAAGTATTTTTACAAAACTGATTCAGAGATGTAAAATTATATTTTGCACTGTTTGTTCTAAACACTTATGAGATGAAGAAACTAATAGCTCAGGCTGTGCAAACGATCTAAGGTATATATTTTTAATAATGTAAACATATCTACTGATACAATTACTATCTTTAAATGCTTTTATTACTATGTGAAATGAAATGTGAGCAGGTCTCGTCTGTTTATAAAATCTGTCATCTTAATGGGAGCCCATCCCAGCTCAGGATTGTCTTGTTTTCATTAAGTAGATAAAGTCATCTGTCAGTTAAAACCAGAAGAACTCACGACACCAGAAAAACGACTAAACTGAAAGCAAGATTTCAATCTTGTTGGCGGTCGACCAACATTCTGGATCTTATCGTCAAAAGCTCCAGATGTTACGGTACGGCTAAAGAAAACAAGCCACTTTTTTTCTTTAGCCGTTGATGCAAGTTGATGCCTTTTGTTGGTATGTGAGAAGATATGAGAGCTGGTTGAACCCTGACAGAATGACAAAGCACATTTTTACGAGCACTCTGCTTTGCTTTGATATGTAAGAAACTTAATGTGAAAGCTTGAGACGTTCAGCAAAAAACAATGGAAAAATCAGGAGAAAATATTAACCACATCATGATATTTCTTTATAAAGTATTTTTTGACAATAAACATATTAAATTTGAGTATTTTTTGTGCATTTATCTAAATAAGGGCAAAGTTATGTTTTATCATCACCAAAACTATGGATTCATGTCTTACCTGTTTGTCTGACTTTTATTCATTAGTATGTCAGGTGCTCGAACAAGGAGTCCTGCGGTTCCCCAGTTGTTCATTTTAGTCAAGTTAGTTTGTATAAAACATTTCGGCAATAAAGCCATTCGAAGTGCTTCAGAGGATAAATACAAAAATATTGCATTACAGTAGCAAAATAAAAAGAAGTAATGCAAAGTTGTAATCCAGAGGACACTTTATGATGTTTCAGCTTTTATTGATAAAACTAATTATTATTAAGTTATCGTTCCAGATTAGAGGAGCAAAAAAAACCAATGCTAAATCCTCCATGTTTGGTTCTGGGGATGCAGACTAGAGTAGAACCAGAAAATCTGAGCCGCCTGAAAGTTTCATACAACAGAACTTTAATGTATTTTAGTGCTAGGCCTCTGGGTGATTTATAAACTAACATAAGTATTTTAAAGTAAATCAGTGCAACTAAAGATAAATGCATGGGTGAGTTTCTCTACAACTTGCATTGTAGACGTTAGTCGTTTAGCCCTTTAAATGTTCTCCAGGTGATAAAAGGCTGACTTTGTAACCGTCTGTATGTGGCTCTGAACGTTCAGTTTCCGAGTCAATCACTAGTTTCTAAATAAATGAAGTTGTGTGCAGGTAGTTCCTCTTTAGTAGATAATTTTATTTCAAAAATTGTTCAATCAAACTTAGCAATTTGGTTTGCTGCTGCTTTCTACTTTATTCTTCTTTTGTATAAAAATTGACTGCAATAAATGTGATTAATGTGTCTCAAACTTGAGACTTGCTAAAAATTATTTAAGATTTTAAGCATTATAGGTTTTTAATATACACTAAGAGTAATTACAGTGGACAAAAGTTTGAGATGTCAATGTTCCCAAAACCTGTTAAAATTGTGTTATAAACCAAACACTCAAATAATAGCTGGATATAAAGCATATCTTTGCAAAAAACAATGCATTTATCAGATAGTAAGATGTTTTTTCTAGTTTGTGACATTTATCATGTGATTCTAACCTTCTAAACCAAAATTTATGCCTTATTTTCCTTTAAAAAATACCACACTGTTGGACTGTTTTCAGGCGTCAGCACCACTGATTAGAATACATCAAAACTTTGATTTAATAACATAAAATAATTGCACAACAGAGGACATTGTGAAACAATAGTTTCTGGACTATTCTACCAAACAATGTGTTATTTGTTTCAGAGTTTAATACAACCAATCTATCTTGGTTATAAAAGCTAAAATAAATATTTACTTGTACTTTTGTCATACTGGACCTGTAACTTAGCTTACTAGGTGAAAAAACACAAAAGAGAAAAATAAGGCAAGTTTTAAAAATGTTCAATGATACCTTTTAATAGACGTGTTTCGAAACCATTTCTGCTCTCTACACCTCCCTCCATTTTACTAGTACTTACATAAACAATAGATTCATTATCATCCTTTACTGGAAGTCTAACAGGTACATCAGGAAGTGTGGAGAATGTTTAAACATCTCTTGTTTTCTTTTATAATAGGTTTCAGTACTTCAGCATTTGTTAAGTTCCATCAACATGTCAAACCCGTTTTGGGACATTCTCTGAATTCAGTGCATTTTGTGTCTCACAGGTTTATCTCAAAGATTTTCATATAATGCAAAAAACATTTTTTGAGAAAAATCAAGAAATGGAAAAATCCATGTGTCTTGGTAATATAACATGCAAATATATTTTAAAAATTATGTTTTGAAAAATTGTATGGGTTGTTGAAGAGGTCAGCCAAATGAGCATGTCCCCACTGACCAATGTTAATGTTTCACTGAATATAAAACAAACAAAAAAAAGTTATTTCTACTATTCTAAAAAAATTTTTTAGCATACTTTAACCTAAATAAAAAAATATGAGAAAAATACATGAATTATTTATAAAATAGCACTTTTTGATTATGTCCCTCCAGTTTTGTTCAACCCAGTAACAGCATACTATTCCCTGTAGCCATTATTTATAATGACTCAGTCATTATAAATAATGGCTCATCATAAATAATGACCAATTTCCTCAGCACCCGGGAAGTGACATCACTTAGGTATTTTCCCGCTGGCACTGTAAAGAGAACTTCTATGTCATAGATAGCACAGATAGTCATCGTCAAGCTTAACCTTTCAAGACGAAAATGATATTTATTGTTGTTTGAGAAAAAGTAAAGAATTGACTTTGAAAAATATATTGATTTCTTGTTTTCTTCACTAGATGCAGTGACCAAAAACACAATTTTTTTTGTGGTATATTTTTAGTAACCTGAGACCTCAAAATGTACGGAATTCAGAGAATCACCCTTTTATGTAGTGAGACCTTTATTATGTTTACCTTCACAAGAAGATTAAAAATGAATGACATTAAAAGTTGGAAATTAGTATCCCATTCTAGTTGAGGATCCAAGATGTTCATTAATGAATTAATCAAAAGTTGACTGATCTTATCGATCGCATAACGACTCATTGATAAGTGGCCATTTTCACTACAGAATAAAACTGAGACACTGTACTATTAAAACATACTACCAAAAGCTTCTCTGTAAACAGAAAGAACGGTTGATCTTTCTAACTTCTTGGTTTTATCGTGTCATTGACTCCTTAAGGAGCTTGTGGAGTATTTACACTTTAAACAGAACCGCATAAAACGCATTTTTGATTCCACACCGGTCGCCATTAGCGGGATCGTTTCTTACCCGCTAGTAGACGTATCCTCCCCGCCATCTTTGTTTCTGTATCTGTATCAACGGCTGAAGGATGACCAGCGGCGCTCTCCACCCTCAGCAATTTCATAGCAACCTATTTCTAAACAGTTGAGCTAAAAAAGTATGTTTGTATATACATATAAACTGACCTCGACATATTCTTTAAGGAGCTTATATTTCTAAACAGAACCGCGCTCATACACAGCATTCGTTTCTGTTCTGACGATCTCTCTTTCGCCATCCGCCATCTTGGTTTCTCTTCTGGCTGGCTGAAGGATGACAAGCAGCGCCCTCTGCTGGATTGCGACAAAACACTGAAACTAATTCATGTCCGTCGAAGCGGACATGAATCTAAACTATTTTTAATTTAACCCATTAATCAATATGTCTATTGTTTGCATTCCTAATTCTAGTTTCACAAAGTCACGCTTAACTATTAAGAACCGTTTAAAGCTAAAAAAAAAAAACAAACAAAAAAAACACGTAAGCTAAGATTTACTTGTTTTCTTGAAATTAATTTCTCTACAGTTAAACTAAAAAGTTGTTTTATAAAAAAAAAAAAAGCCGAAATATACGGAGTCTTTAATGACCTTGTAGATTGTTCATATTTCGAAACAGAATCGCCCAAATATTTCTTTTTCCTACTGGCTTGCTGAAGTATTATCAGAAGCGCCCCCTCCTGGACGGCGGCCAAACAACACTGAAAGAAATGGACCTAATTTTAATCCAAACAAACTATTAATCGATTTTTAATTGCAAGTCGATTGTTTCTCTAACTCCAGCAATAATTAAAACAGATTTTTGGGCAAAATAAAGACTCAGATTTAATTTTAATGTTTTATTCCAATTTATTTCTTTACAGTTAAACTAAAAAGTGTTTATATATTTATATGTATAAAAAACTGACATGAACATACACACAAGGTCAAAGAAACTCACTGAGGAGGAAGAAAAACACGCGGAAGCTAAAAACTAGTCTGTGGCTGAGTTCCCGTCCTCGCTTTAAGAGATGTCCGTCGAGCTGTTGTCTCTGAGAACATTATTAGTCCATGTTCCCGTCTGCACACGAAGACGAGAAGAAGAATAAACAAAACACAAACCTACAGCTAGATATTCCTGTTACAGTAATACTGGACAACTAAACGGAAACTAAAAGGAAATCTTCAGGGACAACATGACAGTAAGGTGTACGCACCATGCTTGTGTTTTTGTGCACACTTGTGTTTCTATCTACAACGTTGAGTGTTAAAACAGGAGTCGGAGCTCCTTCTGGAAGCCGTGCCGAGTCTCCGCCTACGAGTCATCGTCGCCGTTCACGCTGTCGCCGTCATCTTCGTCTCCTTCCACGTGTTCGCCTTCCTCCTCTTCCTCTTCTTCTTCCTCCCTCTCCTGACTCTTGACCTGATGGAGTTGTGAGCAAAACTGCAACGTTAAAACTACTAAAAAGATAAAAAATCATAACATACATGCAACTAAAGTACAGCAAATCAGACCAAACTTTTCCTGTTTTAGGACAAAAAAACCTGCAGAATAATAGTGATAATTTTTTTCACATTCTGAAGTGAAGTGGAGGGTTGGGTAACCGCTCTCACCTCTTCCTCCTCCAGGAGGTCTCCCTCCTCCTCTTCGTCGTCGTCGTCGTCCTCATCCTCCTCATCCGAGTTGTTCATGTCCTGGCTCTCCCTCTCTCGCTTTATGCCGTCGTTCTTCTTGCTGCTGGAGTGTGGCGGTGAGGTGACCTCGCCCGGCTCTGGCTTTATGCTCTTTGCTACAAAACAAACATCAAACATGTGAATTTACTAAAAAAAACCGGCAGCATCAGATCAACGTAACAGCCGTATTCTGCAGGAAACTGACACCGTCGTACCAGACTTCTTGCAGTGGTCCATCTCCATTCGCTCCAGGCTTTCCAGCAGGTCGTCCACTTTGCTTTTAATCTGCGACAGTTCACGCTTGATGGTCTGCAGCTCATCCACCCTTACTGCACGGAAACAAAAGATTCGCCTCTGTTTTACAGTCTGAACCAGAGACTAATATTTTACCAATTATTCTGACTATTTATAGGATAAAAAAGCAGCACATTCTGCAGGCTTTTTATTTAAACATTGAAGCCTTTTCCCACAATATTAAAAACATTAAAAGATAAAAAACAAATTAATTTTTAACATAAGAAGCATTTTGTTGCTTAAAATGCAACATCATACTTGGTTCCCTCTACTATCTTATTTTGAAAGACTGGATGTCCTCCCTCGGGCCTGAAAGTCGCATAGGAACTGGCTCTGCGGTGTTTGCCAACCTGTGCAGTTTTAAATATCCATGTCCTGTGTTCCGATGTGTACCCACGCTTGTTCACATGCTGCCCACGCTTTTGAACTCTGCCTCAGGCCCCTGGGTTTTGTTTTCATTCTTGTTGTTTTTTTTTGTTTTTTTTGTTGTTGTTTTCCTTCTGTTATACGTGTGTATGTGTAGATGTATGTGTGTATATTTTCGCTGTTTCTATTGTTTGCAGCCGGGTACGGATGGAGGGGGTGGGGGGAGAAAAACAATGCTTTGCTTTATCTCTGTGTTCAAAGTCTTGATGTTTTTGGTTAACTAAATAAAATTATTAAAAAAAAAAATTTAAAAAAATAAAAAAGCAACATCATGATTTTCTTATTGCTTTATTATTCCCTTGATCATTTGTAGCCAGAGTTGGTAGTAACATTTACTAAATTACATTTACTTTAGTAACTTTTTTGGGAAAGATAAAATACTTTGAGTATTTTTACCTTCAGTAATTTTATTATGAATAACCGCTACTCTAACTTGAGTACCAATAAAGCATAACTTAACTCAATATTCCACATTTAAATGTTTTAGTTTTCGTGTAGAAGTTTTCAGAATTACTACGTTATTCTCCTAATATTACGACTTTATTCTGGTAATAGTAGCACGTTAATCTCTATTTAAACTTTATTTGTAATTAAAAAATAATTTTAAAAAATCTTAAGACTGGCCGTAACATTTGTCGCAGTTGATCTGAATTCAGTCTTTGGTACAAAGAGAGACAAAAACAACAATCAAACATGTAAATGCAATTATTGAGTTTGTTTTAAATGATCAAGCATTAATTGATCTATTGCTTATTGCGACAGGCCGATCTGTACTCGGTTGAACAACTAACATAAGGGATGATTAAAATAAAAGTCACTTTTCAAGAATATTTTCTGCCACTTCTTATTTCTATTTCAGAAGAAAATAGATTAAAATCAGAAATGGTTTGACAAAAAAAAAAAATAATCTGGTTTTATTTGTAATCAAATAAAATCTCTGAATATTCTTTGTTTCTAATCTTTTGTCATCTCTAAAAAAACCTCAATAGATTTAATTTTTAATCAAATAAAATTCACCATTGGATAATATTTTCTCTTATTTGTAATTTGTATTTTAAAATAAAAAAAAGATTGGAAAGAAATGGTTTGACAAAAAAAAAAAAAAAATTAAAATCAGGATTTTATTTTTAATCAAATAAGTGTCATGTTTTGAGTATATTCTCTGTCATTTGTGGTTTCTATTTTGGAAAAATATATAGATTAACATCAGAAATTGTATGTTAACTTTCAGATTTTATATTCCTGATCTATTATTTATGTATGCTTATGTATTCTGTATATTTAAACGTCTTCCAGCTGCAGTGCTGAAGTTATTTTTCGGTGAGAGCACTGACTCGTTCTGGACGATGAAGTCCTCTGGCTGCTCTTTGATGAAGAGGAGAAGCTGCTCTTGGTCCGCCGGCTGCTCCCTCCGCTCAGGCTGACCCGCGGGCGTTTGGACGGGATCACGGCCCGTGACAGCGGGGGCGGCGCGGGGACGCGAGACGGGTACGAGTACATTCTGGAGAAGTACCAAAACACAAAGTCACGCTTAACTATTAAAAACAGTTTAAAGCTAAAAAAAAACAAAAAAAAACACGTAAGCTAAGATTTACTTGTGTTTTCTTGAAATTAATTTATCTACAGTTAAACTAAAAAGTTGTTTTATAAAAAAAAAAAAAAAAGACAAGTATAATTCCAATTAGTTGAACGAAGGAAAGAAAAAACAGGGGGTGCCAAAAACTAAGTTCAGTTGGTTTTATTTCATTTTAGTTTGGACACACATCCGAAAGGCAGGGTGGAGAGTGCATTTCCAACCCTCCGGGTTTAGTTTTTTAGCAAAAACTAAACAGAAGGTAATTAACTAAGTACATTCAGAAAAGTAAGAAAGCGAAACAGAAATCATGCTGGGTGTTGACTGAGGCGCTGAGTGATTGTTTTTTCCCCAGACGGTTTTCACTCACCTGTCATAGTAGTCTCTTTGAAAATCATAGTCAAGGTCAAACGAGGAACTACTGCAAGGCAGAACATAAACAACGCAGTGAAAATATGTAAACCTGTCACATTCACAGAGTTTTTCTCTAAGCCTCTTTTAAAAGCAGTTTGTTATCTTTGCATCAGCTAAAGGCGCCGTTTGTCGGTCAGACCTGTACATGTCTCCAGCCGAGCGTTTGGAGGTTTTTGACCGGTGTGGTTTGGGTTCTCCGGCGAGATTACAGTCTGAGGTAAAAGACAGAACGGATCATTAAGCAGTGACGATAAAAACACTGTTCAGACAAAACACGAAGAACTTTCACCTAAATATAGTATCATTTTAAACATAGCTGCACTGTTTGAAACGATCAATTCATTGAAATAAAAACATTTAAGTTATATGTAAAAGTGTTTATTAACCCCTTAACTGTCATCATCCCATCCATGGGACAAGTCTAGGTTGTCTGAACTCTCTGCCAGTGTCCATTATGACGCTTTTCTTGGGCAGCCTAGAGCCTAGATAATATTCAGAGAGTGACTTCAGCTTATTTTGACATGCCTGTATTAGACTTAATCTAATACAGGCATGTCTCCAATGCCACAAATGTGTAGCAAACACATTCCTGTCATAAGGATAGAAGGCATTTTGGGGTTTGTTCTGACATGAATCCACCAGCTGCATGCGTAACCACGCGTAATGTGTGCGTCTATGTTGCATCAAAGTCAGGCTCTGTGCGCTCTCATGCATAACAGTGTTTACAGGTCTTTTTCCTCACCAACGGAGAGCCACGTTGTCAGAAAGTGTCAAAATTTTCTGACGACGTTTTAACAACGTTTTCTGTCGAAATAGCAAGATTTCTGTTTTCTGTTTTTTCTGAAGATGTTTTGTTTTCAGCAAAACATCTTCACAAGTTTTGTTGAAGTAATTGCTAACAGGACATGCTACTCTGGAGTATCGTCTCTGCTGGCTAACATTTAGCTGTTAGCGTGTCATAAAAGTCATGAAAGTGTCACAGCAACAGGCTTCAGTCAGAGGCCTTTTCAGATTTGTGGAAAGACTGACAGCTACTGGAAATCCTTCCTGCTAAACTTGTTTGGCTAAACTTTATTTAAGTATTTTACATTAATCTTCGGGTTTAGTCGCTAGCAGAAGCTGAAGTCCTCACCGAGAACTTGCCCGACGATCATCCTCCCGTCCTCACCCGTGACGGCAGCCCGGGCGTTCCTCTCGTTGGCGTACTGAACGAAGGCGTAGCCCTTGTGGACGGAGCAGCCGACAATCTTCCCATACTTGGAGAAGATGGCCTCCACGTCCGCCTTGGTGACCAGCAGGGTGTTGAGGTTGCCGATGAAGACCCGGGAGTTGAGGGAGCGCGGGTCGGTCTTGTTGGTGACGTTGCTGCTGGCCATGAGGCTGGAAGCAGATGATGAACGTCTGACGGAGAGAAAGAGAAACAGACGGACAAAACGGATACGAAGGTTTGAGATTTTCAGGAAGGATGAGAGATGCTTCATTCCTCTGAAAGTCTGAGTAGTTAAGCTTCAAACATCTTTCTGTGGATCAGAAATCTACAAATGAAAGGAGTTCTCTAGAGATGCATCAATCAATCTGATAATTCATGTTTTATTTGCTCTGATTTGTGATCAATTAGTCAAAAATTGATGCCTTCTCCCATTTACTACTAATTAAAAACGTTCAATAGTTTTGGTTTAAACACACAGACCAAAAGCACAAACTTTATTTTTGTATTTCTAGACTCTATCCAGAAAAATCTTCTATGCCTCAATTAAAAATCCTTAAAATATTCTTAATAAATCCATCTTCGTAGGCAAGTATTGATCAATACATCTCTAGCTGTTCAGCTGCTCTAAATTGGTTCACTGAAAAAATTATTTTAATTCTCATTATTAAACCTGCTGCACTGGTTTTATTGGAAAAAATAATCAGGTCTCAGAAACTTAAAACCACATGAAGGTGTGACAAACTAAAAAAATAAACATTCATGCACCACTAACTGTTGTTTTTCTCACATAACATATACAAAGCATCAAACATGCAAATGATTTCAGAAAAGGAAGCACAGGCTTCTTTTGGTTAATGCAAAAACTAAACAGAACCATTATTTAGCAACGCTTCCTCTACACAAATTTTCTCATATGAACGCAGCCTAAACGCTTCATGTTCCTCTAACCCAACCGAACACACGCTGCAGTTCCTCACGTGAAGAAACAAAGCTTTTAATGTAAATAAAGCTCTGGTTTCTTGTAACACGCATGTGAAGCGGACGCACACAAGGAAGTTATGCAGAGCAGCTTAAATGTTACCCGTGAGAAAAGACACTCATTTGTTTTTGCTGTATATTTTAATGGTCTTGCTGCTCCTGTTTAAGGTCTGAGTTTTGCTGTTTGCAGGGGAGAATCATGAAAACACTAGTGGTATGGACAGTAACTCTGCCCCCCTCCTGCTGATAGAGAAGGAAAGCGCAGTGGGGGGGATTTATTCAACGTTCACTCACTCCATAGCGTCTGTGTGCAGGGATCTCGTCTGCCTGACGTTTGACTCTGTGGGCTGGGCTCAGTTTGGGCTGGTGTCTGGACCTTCACCTTCGCCCCCTGGCAATTTTTACTGAGGCGACAGAAAACACATCCTCAGTCAAGCTGGGCAGGGTTATCGTTCACCAAATCTTACCTGGGCTGGACGGAGTGTGTGCAGGAACTCCAGAACATGCACCACCCAAAAGATAGGCGCTTAATGCGCCTTAAAAGCTGCAGCGAGGCAGTATCAATTTAAAGTCAAATTAAAAAGGTTAAGAAATCAATTTAAGACACAAAAACATTACTTTATATAATACCAACTACTTTAAACCTAATAACTTTTGACTAAATCTGTTTATTCAAGCAGTAAAATGTTCAAATATCTTCCATCAAAGCAAACCATTAGTGAAACCATCTATGAGTTTTCTAAAATTTTTCATACACACTGAAATCACTAAAGTGTAGATATATCAAGAATGGGCAACTGTGATACTGATCGGTCTTAGATGCGTTTTACTCTAACAAAGCATGATTTAAAAGTTCAAAGACATCAAAAAATGTCCAAAAAGAAGGTCTTTGCATTCATAAAATAGCTGCAGATAAACTGACAATATTACTTTTAACTACAATGAAAAAAGCAGCAACATTTTATACAACAGCATCCATGTTAGTGGAGTCTCTCAGTTATATGAATGGATATATTTTATATTTCTTATAAAATGACTGGGGCTCATTCCCTAATAATCCCATTGGTCATTAATCCTCTACGTATTAATTGACTTTTAACCTTTTATTGATATGCTAAACATGAGGATGGAATGTAGAAGCCTTAAGGGGATGTACGTATAAGTGAATGCAGAGAAACACATAACAGCCAAAGGAAGACACTTTTTATACATCATGTTTAATTAAATGTGCATTTATCATGTTATGTGTTAAAACTTGCAATCCAAAGCTTTAAAAAATTTTTTTTAAAAATCACCATGCGAGGGAAAAACTGGGGAAAACTCCGTTAAAAAAAAGTGAAGAAAAAGTGAGGAAAAAAAATGTCCGAAGACAACGATTCACAAAAACAACCCAAATCAATCAACACCACACCCGCCTGGACACCAACAGCGCCCTCTTCTGGGCTCAAGTGTGAATCACAAGGCCTGCACTAGCCTTGGTAGCGCTCCATGCCGGCTAGCGCTGCTAGCGTTAGCTAACCACCAACTTAAAAAAGGCACGAAAAAATAAACACCAATCTGACCAGTTTTTGTGGGGAAAAAAAAATCAAAACCTGAAAAATTCTGATAAGTATGCCGTCAATAATCTGAAAGGGATTAAAATTTTGCTGCCTCTGACGCTGTTAGCTGAAGCTAACGTTAGCTGTCCGACTGTCTGAAAAGCGAGCCAAAAACAAATCAGTCCCGTCAAAGAAAAATATAAAGCTAGGCAAACTTGCAAAAATAGTTCAAAGTGTATCTAAGATGCTTCCAACATGTTGTGGCTCTAAAAAAAAACCAATCTGCGTTTTTTTTGTCTTTGAGGGGGACGAGCATTTCCACGTTAGCTAAGCCAGCTAACCCTGCTAGCCAGCACATTCTGTCCACTCGCAAAATGGAAAATCACCGTGGAAAAAATCCAAAAAGAAAAGAAAAAGGAGGGAAAAATGAAAAATGTCTGGGGACAAAATACTCACCACGACCTGTACGAGCAAAATGTCTTGTTTTTTCGTAAAATCGGTCAAATTGCAATTTAGGTCGTCCTTTTTGGTGCACAAACGATTCGCCCCCTTTGAACAGCCAGCTAACGCAACAGGCGATGGCGCAGTGATGAGAAGGATGCGTTGGTTTTGATTTACGGAGCAATCTGGAGGGGCGGCGTCTCTACGAAAAGCACGACATTATAAATTTGGCTACATCCGATGTGACCAGGTGAGCAAAACATCATAAGCCGTGTACTAAGGGCAAAATATTTATATTTTTTTGCTTTCAACTTTATGAACACAGATTTTATTTTAAAAATAGTATTTCTGAATTCTAAAATACACAAATAGCAAAAATAAAGAGTATAACTTGAAAAGTAAGTACTACAATGTAAAGTAATATAATTTATAAAACAAACTTCAAGGATGTAAAATATAAATGATATTTATTATGTAAATTTTGTGAATTAACTTGCAGTAATTAAAAAAAAATTAAATGCACATGTTCAATTGATTTTACCCTAGTTATCTTTTACATTTGACCTCTTATATAAAGAAGATTCAACTTATATTTAGATTATTGGTCATGCTCAGCAGCAAGTGATTTAATTATATCTGCATTCATATAAATTAAAAATTGGACCTTTATAAAATATAAAAAATGTATTCCTTTATTTCGAAATAAAGGAGAAAAAGTAGAAATATGCTAAATTAGGCCACAAGTTACAATATTTTAATTATTAATTAATTCAAAATAAAATGAAATAGGCCTTATAAACCCATGTTATGCATTTATTTAATAAAATCAGAACAATAAAATTTGATTTACAGGAGAAGAATCTAGAAAGCTTATGTGATGCCGCAGACAGCCAGCAGAGGGCAGTGTTCTCTAAAGAAATAAATCCAGGACAGATTCGGCGTGTTCATCAAACATGTGAGAGGCCATGAGACTCAACAACACATGGGAAAATACATAAACAATTTTTGTGAGCAGCATTTTCAATTACTTCAAGCTAATAATGCATAAGGATGACGTTTCCACTGGTGCAGCTGAGGGTTGACAACTGCAGAGGGAATTAAACAATTCCCTCATCAGACTTATAAATAAACATATCTTGACAGATTCCAAGAAAAAAAAACCCAAAAAACAGATGTTTGCATAAATAGGCAGGAGACAATTAAAAACAGGCACAAAGATTATGTGTTTGGGAAATTCAGTGTTGCCCATGAAGTTTAAATAGTTGTGTTTTCTTCGTGATTTTGAGAAGACATACCGTTTAACTTCCAAGAGTAGGTAAAAACATATTTTATATGACTTTCTGTAGTTCAGAGAGAGCATCAGAATGGAAAAGAAAATAGATTTTTAGGTGACTGACTGGACCATTTTCTGTTGTAGAAAACGAGTTTTTCAGTTCTTCAGTTGCAGGTTTCTTCAAATTTGGTGCAATGCAGACCTTCTCATGGCCCCCGTGTAGAATATCGAAATGGTTACAGCTCATCAAACTGGCTGTTTCATTGGTCTCTGCAGTCACCAGATCTAAATCCCATTAAGTTCCTTTGGGATGTGGAGAAATGGACGATTCACGCCAAGAATCTACAAGAGCTGGACCAAATCGCTGCGTAACCTTTTTGAACATATCCCTTAAACATTAAAGGCAGTTTTGAAGGAAAAGGTGGACCAACCTGGTACTAGAAATGCTAAAAAATCTTAACTTGTATATCGCTTTATCAAGTCAGAGGACTCCAAAGCACTTATCCCAATAAAGTACTCAAAATTCTTATATTGTTATAATTTATCTTGCTGTACAGAACTTTTTGGTTGAAATGTTCAGGTGATTTATGCAGGTGGACGTTAATATAAAATATTGGTTCTCATTCTTGCCCAACAGCACTTCTTTCAACATTTCTCCTTGAAAATATAATACGTTTAGCAATCTGACCAAATGAAAATTGATATCATGAATTTTTATGACCTCATTTGAACTGCCTTTTTTAAAAACGTTAATCTTTTATTTCCTGGCTTTTATGTAACACCAGAAAGTTCCAATAAATCCATAATGAATAAGGGGGAAAAAAAACATTGTACCAATTGCAACATCAAGAAATCTTTTCCAGTTTGGCTTTTGGTCCATTAAAGACAAAAATAAACTCCAGCTCACGGGAGGAGGTGTGTCGTTTTTGGATTAAATATTCGTGTGACCTTTTGCTTAAATTTTCACTTTGCCACTTTAGGGAGAAAGGGCTGCAAACAAAATAGACTGATACCAGCTGTTTTCTGCATCTAGTTAGTGGAGAAACCCCTATGTCCCAATTTTTCCTGGAGAATATGTTCTTTTGTGAATTGTTTTTGCCCATCTGGTTTTGTTTGGAGCAGCAGTGTCCCAGTGGACTTGTTTACAGCTCCGAACATCATCTCGAGACGCAGAAATGTAACTCTGACTTGCAGGTTTTACCATCCAGCCTTGTACCCAGATGACATGTTTTTTGTGTGTATTCTTTACAGCCAGAGGACAAGCAGGACATTTGACAGGCCGTGGTACAACCTTTGATTGTGATTGTTTCAAATGTTGGCACAATAAAAGCTCTGTGCTATCTAAATGTCAGGACTGGCAGTAATGGAGGGGTAAAGGGTGTCATTAAGTTTCAGCCCATTACGGATTATACAGCAGAGCTGATGATGAGAGAGATAAACCATTGGAAACTGTGCAGACCAGAAACCACAACGTGGTCAGTGTGAGGTCAGTACTTACAACCTCAAACATACTGAGATAAAATTGCAGGGAAACCACTGGAAATAAAAATACCATAAAGTGAAGAGGAGTCATGTGAACTCATAATCATTGTGAATTGTCAGTTATTATATGGGGATATCAGCAAACTGTAGAGGGAAAAACAGATATAAAACAGCATTCAGAGCATTTGTGCTTCTAAAATGCCCCAAAGTCAAAATGGCTGCCTCTAGATCTGCCTTAATAATTAGGCAGGTCTAAAGGGGAGGCTTATTTTTATTATTCAACAACTACATTGCTTTTAGGCAATCCAAATTAATAAACCGAAAACCAAAGCTCTGCCCGTTACCTAGCAACCCGGCCTAGCTCAGCCCGTTACCTAGCAACCTAAGTGGACTTCCAGAACGTTTGGTCAGCTAGTTTTACACTGCTTGAAAAGAGAAATGGTTTGTTGTTGACTTCTGTTCGAATGCACCAGAAACCACTTGGTGCATTCTTGTTGGTTGAGCCTTTCGAAGACGTACAGTTGTACAGTTTGCGGCCATTTTCAGTGCGAGAACAAGCGTTGAATTGGCAGCGTGGTCAATAGCAACATATATGGATTTAAAGCGACAAGAGGCCCTAAAAAAGCTGGTTTTGAACCTCACCTTTCATAACTTCTTCAGGGAAGCATAGCAGGTCAAAGTAAAAGTGAGGTTCCTTCTTTCTTAAGAGAGTATCTAAATGTGTTCAATTACTGCGCAACTATTGTTGTGGAGAATTATTACGCAACTAAATGAAAACACACATGTTCCCTTTTCACTTTTTTATTTTCAGCTGTTTAAGTGAGAATTATAAACAAACAACTCAAAACTTTCTAGTAAACATTTCTGACATTAAGCTAAGAAATCTGTGACCAATGTAGCCAATCTTGTTTTTCTTAACGGTGACCAGCCTTCCTTTCATGGAGTCGGTCGTTTTTTTGCTGAGTTGACAATCAACTTTTTGCATCTTAAAGAGGGTAGTATTATGTGCTTTCTGTGTACAAAGTGTCATTTTACAGAGCAATCAAGTAACTATTTACCTTCATTTGTTATAAAAATGGCATTTATATCAAAAATGTCCTAAAAGAAATTCTACTTCATGATTTAACATCTTGAAATTGGGCCTCTGTCTCTTTAACAACACCACTTCACTGAGAAGTAGTTTGCACATGTGCAGTTCCACCAGGTGTTTGCTAATTGCTGCTGGCTAGTCTGAAGGAGCTGAATGGGAGACTCGCTGCTCTGTGAGGCAGAACCTCAGAAGATTGAAAACTGCAGCTCAGAAGAGGAGCTACGACTTGAAGGCGGAGCCAGGTCCACCCAGGCGTTTTGCACAGCTGAATGGTTGCCATGGAGATAAAAGGATTTCTCAAACATGCATGAAAGAATCAAAACTATACTCTAGGTATGTTTTTGACAAGAGGATAATGTTGTAACATGATGCAAAGCTCAAAAAGGTCAAATTTACATCGTACTGTTTCTTTAAATCTCTTTTTGCCCATTTAAAGAAGCTGTGTAAAAATTAGATAAAACATTCAATCATTGCACCAACATGACACCTGTTGTGATCATCCAGCTTGGAGTTAGAAAATATCCTTAAAAACGATGATCAAAATACTCACTCGTTATTTTTTGTGCACACAGAATAGTTATAGCAACTGGTACTGATTAAAATATGGCAAAAACATTTCCTTCTGACCTTTAAATGACAAATAAAACAGTTTTAAAGTTGCGTAACAGCAGTTATGAGTGTACAAGTTGACAGCTTCACGACTTAAAATTTAAATTAAGGAACAAAAAAGCCTGTCTTTGTCTCAGAACAGAAATTTAATTCCGAGATACAAAAATTTACAGCTAAATAATTATGCAATAAATAGAAAAATATTTCTGGAATTCTTCATATAAACAAATGTTTACTTGATAATAAACTTAATAAATACAGCCAGTTTAGAAAAGCATAGTCAGAAGCTTTTGTGTATTTTATGGGATTGGCTGCCAATTGAAATACATAAAGATTTCACATAAACTCAGCAGTTCTATAAAACTTAGTAAACATAATATTGTTAAGTAAAAATAGAGATCAGGAAGATTTTTTTCCTTAAATTATGAATCAATTTATAGTATTCCAATCTCTAATGAATTTTAAATTGTTTTTCTCATCTTAAGTTGCCGCATTTATACAGTGTCAACAAAATCACATTAAACATTTTGTTTATAAGACATTTTTCCCCAAATATAATTCCCACAGTTACAATTTAAACGTCTTTTTATCCTTAATTCAAGCTGTAAACACTTTTTAATTATAATAAATTTATAGACTGTACCTGACTTTTCTGCCTTTGGCACTGAGTGCTATGGAAGTGTGACTCTGCAATAACAGGTAACTTTGACATATACATTGTTTAGTAATCGTTAAACAGATCATACAGCTAAAGTAAAACTATAAATCAGCAATTTCCCAAAGTTTTAATGGAATTTTGACATTTGCTGAGTTCCATGCTTTCACTTTTTGACATGATTTGTATAAACTAGTTCACTAGTCACATTTACATTTATTTGGGTAACGTTTTGGAAAAAGTATTTTTACTGCACTTTTTACTTTCACTTTGGTAATTTTATGAGGAAATATCACTATGTTTACTTTGGTTAACTTCACTGAATGAAGAATAAACATGTTTTAACAAACAATAAATCATCAGACACAGACATACACCTGTATTTTTGTTAAAGTTTTATCAATTTTATATTGAAAGAAATTGATTTCCAAAATGTTTTTCTTTTGCCAATTTATATGAATTATTTTTAGTTCGTAAAATACCAGAGTTTCCACAAAACTTTCTATTTTGGTCCGTCTGACGATGTAATTTTTAAACATTAAATGATTTATGTTTTGATCAGTTACTCAGTACTTGAGAAGCTTTTTTCTTGCTAAATTTTAGATCTTATTTGAGTTCTTGAACGGCTACTTATTACGTTTACTTGAGTAAAAATGTGTTGAAGTTGTCTTACTTTTACTTGAGTACCTTTTTAAGGTTACTCTATTCATCTCTGCTACCATCCTAAATAAGCACAAGCTGTATATTGTTTAGAAATTAGATAGGAACGAGCCGAGAGGTAATTCTGAGCTTCGGGCTTGTTTATTGTTGTCATAGCAACTCCATAGCAACCGTCATGACAGTTAGGTACGGATACCAACTAGGGAAACACGGGACCGCGTACGCGTGTGGGGATTTAATCTGGTTTTTACTGTTTAATAGCGACTTTAAAACATTAACGTAACAGTAATCTATTTTTACTTAACTTGATTTCCTAAACTGCTGTTTTAATTTTTATTTTAAACCCTAAATTTTGAAGAATGAACGGAGGCTTTTAATGAATGACAATGAAGGGTTGTTGTAATACCTGCGCACAGCTGGGTTACTTTAATGATACTCCATTATTGGTAGAAACAAGTGAGGGCGGGGGGTGGTTTGGGGGCTTTTGAGGGGGGCCGGGTGCGTGTGCGCGCGCGCCACAAAGCTGATGCAGCACGCGAGGTGAGCGCGTTGCAGTGACAGTAGGAACTACAGTCCGCGTGCAGCCAGCGCGAGGACGAGACCTCCACTACTGCTCAATGCCTGGACGTGATACGGTAAGAGGAGACCTTTTAATGTTTTCCTGTCTTTTCTGCCTCCGAACCGGCGTTATAATGCAGCGGGAGACTTTCCCACACAATGCTTACGCTTTGTATCCACTGTTATGTTTGAAGAATACTTTTATGGCGTTAAAGTGACTTAGTCTATAACAGGATGCATCTGTTTCTATAAATAGACTCCAGGTGAGAGATGAAGCAACGTTTAGCTAGATTAAGTCCAGAAAAGTGTCTGTTTTATGATTAATGAGGGGGGGAAAAATCTTCCACAGTGGGGTTTGGAAAATGACTTTTCAGGTCTGACTTTACTTCCATATGATGAATTACACAAGATCTTGTTTTGATTGTGCAACAAAGTTTTGTGAAATTAATAGAGTGGGTGCTGTAGGCTACACTGTGGTGAGATCATCCCCAAATGGTTTGGTCTGATATTTTTCCCCCCTCTTCTTATTACTTATGGGACTCTTCCTTTCCACTCCTCTGCATCTCACTGATTTATGTAATGTAGCTGGAATGAAAAGTGCTGCGCAGGGGGTGGAAATCTGGCTTCCTGAGGGTCCAACAGATGAGGAGGATTGTTTTATTCATTAGTCTCATGATATCACTGGCATGGAGCTTTTGCAGAGGGATTATGGTTTATGATTGCAATGCTGTGCCACAGAGGTGTGTGCAGCCAGGGTTGAATCACATTTGATTTTATTATCTACTTCATATTATCTTAAATATGTGGCTATAAAAACAGTAATAAACTAAATTTACAGTGTTTTTCAAAGCCCTATATCGCTATTATGCCTTTGAGAGGCTGATTGGGTTGTTGATCAATACCAGCGACTGGCCAATTATTTCTCCAGATGCTCAAATTGTTTGGTCAAGTGCGCAGCTGAACTGGGAAACAGCAGCAAGCCAAGATTTGTGTCGACCTGAAATATTTGTTTGGATTGGCAGATCTTCTGTATGTTCACTTCAGCTTCATGCCAGGAACAGAGAATAACAAAAGCTTTTCAGAATGAAGCAGATTGTTTTTCTAATGCAAAGCTTTACAAATGTAAGCAGCTAAGTGTGTCTTTGGGTTGCGACATGGCGACCCGAGTGCTGCAAACATAACCAACCTGTCAAGGAAAAGTAATTGATAGCATCAGGTATTGATATTATATATTATAGACCTCAGTTAATTCAATCTGGAAAAATGTGTGTGTTATGTAGATTTTTTTTTTACAGTTTAAGTTTTTTGTAATATTTTTATTTGATAAAAATATTAAAAGTTCATGTGGGCTTAATAACATCACGAAAACATGGATATAAGCTTTACATTGTTGATTTTAACAAGTAATTTCAGCTAGATCTAAATTATAAATGGGAAGTAATTAAATTACTCCAGGTCGGAGTAGTAACTAGTTACATTTCCACAAGTTACATTTACTTGAGCAGTTTTCTTCAGGGGAAAAATTGCTTTTATGAGTATTTATTTTACTACTTTTTGCTTTAACTTGATTAAAATTTCTGGATACTTGACAGACTGTGAGTAACTTCACAGCTTGTTTTTTTTCTAACTAAACATTCACCAGACACAGACACAAACCTGCAGTTTTTGTTCAAGTTTAATACATTTTAAATTGAAGAAAATTGATTTGGGATTATTTTTCTATTGCCTGATTTTGTTATTTTGTAATAATGTTTCTTATATTATTCTTATTCATATAATGTTCTTAAAAATACCACAATCTTCACATAACTTTATATTTTCAATGCTATATTATAGTATATATTTAAATATTTCATGATGTACAAATACTTTTTACTCTTAGCTGACTAAAAATAAGTTGAGATATATATACTCTTACTTGAGTACTGTTTTTTAGGTACTGAACTCACCTCTCTGCCTTTAGTTATATTTAAATTTACATATCAGAGTTATGATAAACACATAAATAATTAAATATTTGATGACATAAACAGTATGCACCTAAAATATTAAAAATAACTTTCAATTAAAGATACTTTATTGATCCTAAAGTGAAATTAAATGTTATTGTAACATGCAAGTCATTTAATTAAAGAATTGTTGTAGATGGTGATGACTATGGGCAGGAAATGGCTCCTGTAGCAGTCTGTGTTACAGTATATTTGAAGAAGCCTCTGACTTAAGACAGTCTCATGAAGAGGACGGTCAGTGTTGTCCATCATTTTTTATTTTAATTTTCTATTTTAAGTAACCATGGTTGGAATAATGTTATCTGTAATATTTATGTTAATTAAATGGACTTTTAGCAAAATAAAAGCAAAAAAAAAAAAAAAAAAAAAATGGTTGTAAATGCTTTGCTCAGCAACAGGTGTAGGAGGGGCTCTGCATTACTGCATGCTCCATACAGCTGTAGGAAACATCTCCTGAGGTGGAGGCAGACAGCTTACACCATGGGGAAAAAAGCAGAAGCAGAGCTGACCAGTGCCCATTGAGAGCCCTGGAGCGGTTTATCCTTTCTGTGAGGAAAATCTTCTAAAAAATGATTTCCATCTGTCAGGTTTATCTTTGTTTTGGTTCTTCTGCATTGAATAAAAATCAACAAAACCAGATGGAATAGTCAGAGTATTTTCTGCCCATTATATGTGCAAATTAATATGTCTACTCCTGTTTGTAGTGAGAATACAGAACAGGAGCAAACACACAAAGCTAGATCAAGGCATAAGCAAACGAAGGGGGCACCATTAATGCTTACATTTTACCATAGAACTGGAATTTTAACATTTATTTATTAAGAATGAGAATACTGTTTGATTTAATGGTTTCATGAGAGATAAATTAGAAGATATAACTATCAGAAATGTATATTCCCACCATACAGGGAGCAAAAGCTAGTATTCAGCTGCTTTTTTTGGCATATTGTCATGCTTTATTTGTCTTATTCACAATGTTTTATGTTTGAAGCAGCTGTTGTTTAGGTAACAGATCTTATTCAATTCAGTTCAGTTTATTTATGTAGTGTCAATTAACAACAAATGTCGTCTTGAGGCACTTTACAAAAACACACATTTCAAACCAATCACCCAGTCATTCCAGTTGATCCTGACAGTACAATAAAAGCCTGTCGCAATAAATCAATTATCACATAATAAATTAGAACAAACTTAATCATTTTCATTTGCATAATTTATTGTTTTTCTCTTTTCTCTCTTATCTTAGAAATAAAACAATTCAATCGGGTGCTTTTGTCTCAACCAGCCCTTTTCTTTGAAAAGGGCTCATTCATAATTAATTAGATCTGTTAATTCTGTTGTTTTGTTTATTTATTTTGGATATTTGAAATGCCTTCCAGCTCCAGTGTTAAAGGTCCATAAGAATTTAAAGTTTATTGATCTTTGAGGATGTGTTCTTGCATTATTATGTCATTATGACTACTATATTACTTGTAAATGGTCTCAAAATAACAACATTATTGTTTATGGAAATAACTTGTGGGACAATTACCAACTAGAAAAATTTGTTAAAGTAGGCCTAATATTAGTTTATTTATTTATTTAAATTAGTTTAGAAAGTTTTCTGTTTAAGGAAGGCCCACATATGTCGTCCAGTCACATTCACACCTCCTGGATGAAGACGTGGCGTTGGCAAGTAAGCTAAAAAGTTATCATAGAAACACAATTCTTTGTCACTTGTACAACCAGAAAACCCCTTAGTATGAAAATCACAGAGCTGAGGCACCAAAATATATTATATATTCTGTATAATATTCTGTTAAGGCAGCTCATAGAAAAATGTGCAAGAAAACATTTCAATATATACTATTCCAAAAAGTGATTGAAAAGTATCGGTTTAAATAAAAAATATGCATAAAAACACAGAAAAAATTAAAAACTTAATTGAATTGTGTGTATATATATATATATATATATATATATATATATATATATATATATATACACAGAGTTAAAACACTGCTAAAATATTAATTAAATCTGTTGTTTTTATTACTTTCTTGCATTTAATGCCACACTAATTTATTTGTCAAGTTGCTTGTTGGTCCTGTAATTATTTTGAGAAGTAATTTGCAGAGATGCAAGCTGACTTATGATTAATTGTCAATTAATAGTTTATTAGATTAAGATGAGTTCCAATCGATTAGCTAATAATGTTAGCTTAGACTTTTTTTCAGTGGTGTAGTTTGGCCTCCATCCCCCAGAGGGCGATACTGATCATCCTTAAGCAGAGCCAGTTGATACAGTAACAAGATGGTAGAAGTAACAAAGAGTCCTGTTCTAGAAAAAACAAGGCTCCGAAAGTTGAAAGTTTGCTAGTAAAAAAAAAAAAAAATCAAAATTTTCAGATTACTCCCAGAAATGTTGTGGAAAAAATGTTTGGAAATTTCAACTCAGAAAATTTCCAAAAGTGGAAAAAATTTTCTGGAAAATCTCTGAGATTATTCTAGAAATGTCTGCGTTTTTTTCTTGCAAATTTTAGATTTTTGAATCTCAGAAATTTAGAAGTTGTTCTAGGAAATTTCTGAGATTAATTTCTAAAAAGGTTTTTGGGGGAAATTTAATCTCCTTTTAGGCCATAGGTGTCAAACTCTGGCCCGCGGGCCAAATTTGGTCCGTATTGTAATTATATTTGGCCCGTGAGGCAATTTCAAATTAATATTAGAGTCGGCCCACCGGTATTATACAGTGACAACACTGTGACGCCACATTCACCGCTTATACTAATCTATAATGCTCTGCTGTTTTTTGGCGCGTCAATCAGGACAGAGGCAGACACGCCTTCTCCTCTGTGTCAGTAGCACTTATGGTAGCGGACATGGATGTATTAGGAAGGTGGTGATCCGTCTTCTTGCGCACTAGGGTGGTAGCACTTACCTATGTGAGCAACTTTTCTCCTCAATGAAGATGACGAAAACGTCTCACAGGAAATGTCTGACTGACAAACACCTTTTTTCGATAATGAAGGTTTCCTCAGCCCGACATTGATGAACTGGCATCCAAGAAAAGATGCCATGTATCTGACTTGGCCGCATCAGAGTAGATCAGTGTGTCGCAAAATGAGCAATAAATAAATTTTCTATGCACCTTTTCTTGTTACACCAAGGCCTGAATGGTTTATTCATAGTTTATTTAATGATTTATTCATAGTTGTTGTTATTTTATTTTCAAATTTATTAGCCTGTGTACGAAGCTAATTTTGACATTTATCTCAGAAAGGAGGCATTCAATTTTATTATTTAAATTTTATTTAATATGCCATTGATATGTTTTATTATTATTATTAGCAACTCAATTTTGCACGCCTGCACTTTTAAGTTATATAAGCCTTGCTTGTTCAATATTTATTGTTAAATCAAAACTTGTTTGGGTCCATATTAAAAGATTCATTTGTTCAATCTTGGCCCACGGCTTTGTTCAATTTAAAATTTTGGCCCACTGTGTATTTGAGTTTGACACCCCTGAATTAAATTAATTGAGAAAACAGAACATAAGAGGAAACGGATCTGTTGCATAAACCGTCTTAACCCACTTCAAAATAAGAGTATGGATATAAACTGCTTGAAGTATTAATTGTCAAAACTAGACTTCAACACAGATGATAAACTTCATTTAACTGGAAATGTTTACAAAACAATCAAGTAAATTAGCCTTTTAGAATATATCCAGAAAAATGTGTTTTAGCTAAGTGCACTAAATGTTTTCAAAGTTAACAAAAGTGCCAGACAATAAGTTAGGTCTACTATTAGTGCATTAGCGGTTAAAGGAAGAGTGCCCAGCACTTCTACTTATTGTTGGAAACTGGTGAACTGTATTCAATTACAAATGAAAAACAATTGCCTGTTAGTGCAAATCATATTTACAACAACCGCTTGGAGAGACTTAAAGTCAGTTATGAGTGAGAATGGGCATAAAGGCTTTTTTTATTGTGCCTATTATATTTGCCCAACGTACCTTAGTTCTGTATATTTTATCTTTCCTCTTTTTGAACCAAATAACTCCTCTAATACCGAGAAAAATCCCAAAATGCAGCATGAATGTTTCAGAAAAATACAAAGCTGAAAGGAAATGAGCAGATAATAACACAACTACAGCTGTGATGGAGAGAAAGCTGTTTTTAACTTCCAACCCAGGCTTCAGAAGGAGCAGCAAGGCCACGCCTGAGGAGTTGCATTATTTTTTTATGACACCGTGTCCCAGGATGAGAGCTTGCATTTCACCGCTGCTTCTCAACATGCAAAATTCCCAAAGCCTAAAATCCAGGAGCAAACCTGCTTTCTGTAGAGCTTTAAAGAAATATTTTATTTCCACCCTTTTTTATGAGTTCAACTTTTTGGCCTTTGGCTACTGATAATGCGGGCAGGGCGGACTGAAAAAGCTGGCTTAGGCTTTGATTTTTTCAAGTTTTCTGTCTTCTTTGTGTATCCTCCAAGGGTCTCATTGTCCTTTTAATTCATTTTTTTTTTCTTTAGTTATCGAACCGAAGCTTTCTCCTGGAAAAGCCTTTCAAATCGAATGCAACATCAAAGCTTTCAGACACGTGTTTTGATCCACGATGGCCGTTGCTACACAAAAGAGCGACAACTCCAGGACAAAGACATGAGATGAAGAGACATGTGAAGCAGAAGATAAATATATTCTTCTGTCAGTTTTGTTAAAAATAAAGTATATAATTACTGTGTCTTTTAGCATTTCAAATCATGCTCCACTGATTTCCCCTTCTTTTTTTTTAAAACATACTATTGTGAGTTGCTATTGCAGGCTGCAGATCACGCAATATGACTTAAAATCTGATTATATCCAAGCATACTCTTTTCCTCCTTTTTGTAATAAACCAGTTTTAATATATATTTTTTTGCAAGGACAAAGGACCATTTACAAATGGCTCAATACATTGATGCATGCTGTTTTGTCAGCACAGCTGAAGTCACAACAAATATAAGTTTTTTATTAGAGAAAATTTGCATATTTCAATACGAGTCACAAAGGAATGAACTGAGATATTCAGATAGCGGTCAGTTTCAATATCCAGAGCTTCTATACTCTTGGTGCTTTGTGTTGACAGTAAAATAAGCAGTGGGATATAAATGGGATTTGTTATTATTGTCCAACTCTGGACTGGTATTGGAAACAAGAGTGTGAAAACATCTTTGTCTTCTCACTCGCACAAAATCAAAGTTTTAATCTTTTTTTTTTACCATTTATGATTTAGAAATTAATTATTCATCAAATCTACCAGCAATTCATCCCTTCCTCCATCCATCCATCCATCCATCCATCCATCCATCCATCCATCCATCCATCATCTATTCTTCCAAACATCAAATCAATATGCAATATGATTCATCTAACCAGTCAACTCATTATTGTGAAAAATTCTAGATTCTTCTTATTTCAGATCATTTTTAGCATATCCTTGAATAAAACTGCGCTTTGGTTCTTATCTTTTAAAACTCAACAAAAGGCTTTTTACATAAACCTGGTTGGCATTTAAAAGGAATATTGCAAATTCTTGAACTGCACCAACAACCTGAGTCCTTCTGAGTCTTTTTTCCTTCGCTCCTTCAGCCTCTGTAGTATGATGGATGTGGCTCTGCTAATCATCAGCTCTTCGCTGCTCCTCATCCTCTGGGAGACCCTCCACTCCATGCACTGTTCTGTGTCCTCCTCCTTCCTTTCCATCTCGTTTTGTTTCCTCCTTCCTGTCTCCCCTTCACACCTCTTCTCGCCTGTGCTCAATGATGAATGTCGCTTCATCAGCTCCTGCTATCAAGAGGCTCTCGGGCCTGTGATGCCAGGGGACCCAGAGGACAGTGGCCAAGCCAAACCTTCCCAGTGAGGTGCTCATTAAAGTCATCATGAGAAACTAATGAGGATGAATTTGGAGTCTGGATGTGGTTTAGTATCAAGGGAGTGCTGGGCTTGTCTCAAAGTGTCTGTTCATCTGTTTTACACCAGACTATGGGAGCTATTTCACTCTGTCTGGCTTTTAGTTCTGCTTTCTTTCAATTCCCAGTTTTATTAGAGACAAAACAAACTGGCATTAAACTGAACTACTGGAATTAGAAAGTAGGGAAGGTGCAAAGGCATTAGAGGTTCCAAATTACGTTTTCATTGGCTGCGCTCATCTCAAGAAATATTTAAGGCAAATACATCTGGAATCTGAGCCAAAATAAAATCTGAAACTCTAAGGATGACTCGGTTTGATTGGGGACCAAAATTACAACATTTGTTACATCTTTAGCTGGTGTGGTCAGGCTTTCACACTGCGTTGTCAAACAAACCAAACCCCCAAACCTCTGTGCCGGATGTGATAGCACTGCACCAACAACTACTCGAGGACACACAAAAACCTCAGAAAACAGTTAATGCAACTTCCTCCTTCACAAATGCAAACAAAAACATTGATTTAAATAAATTTTAGCTGTTTCAGGATTTCTCTTTTTTTCTCTCTTTTGCATTTCAAGGTCAACTAGGATAAAACATTTATTTACCCAGCAGGGTTTGGAGCCAAAGTTTCTTCTGCCAGTCATCTTTGTTTGGCCACCATGATCCACGTCTTCTTTTAATATGAGGTTTAGAATATATATTGACCAGTAAGTCAGGATCTTCTTCACTAAGAGACAAAATGGTCACAGATGGAGCCAGTGCCATCTATCCAGCTCCATACTATCATTACCTGTGATAGGACCAAGATTGCTTAACTTTTTCTCTGAAATGCCACAAGCTAATTTTCACGAGCAATTAACCTGTAAATTTTGACCAAATTTTTAAATGTCTCAAAACAGAAAAAAGCAGATCAACCAGGTTACCCAAAGCATAATTTTGTTAGACGTTGACTCTATGCATGCTTGTAATAAATGAGATGAAGAACTTGCAAACTAGCATGGACCACACATTTCATTTTTTGAAATTTCTCAGAATTCTGTGCCTTCCCAGAGGCACAGACCCACCAGTGGATGGGTGTGTTTGCAACATTAGAACTTATTGGCAAATGTTTCCATCTCTCCTTTAGCACAATAACTGTTTTTCAGAAAAGCTATAGACCATCTCAAATGAGCGTGAATTTTTATTTATTTTTTTGTTGCCAAATTCAGAAAGTAATTTCGAATTTTGCCATTTCCATCAACATTTTCTAATGTGATACTTCAAAATGTGTATAAAAACCTTAATGGAAAGACGTATGTTTGGTCTCATACTGTAGATAGTCTATGTTAACAACAAGTTGCATGTCAACAACTCAAGCTGGCCTCTGTGAAGATGAAGTCAGCATTGTGGAAGCTGTGAGAGATAACTGTATTGTTAGCTGTAATGGCGACTAGGTCAGATTGACTCCACTGCGTCACATCTCCTCAGCAACTTAACTCACTTAGTGGCTTTGAAGGTTAAAAGTAGCAACCCCCCTTTTTGAACAAGTTTGCTCAGGAAACTGTACATATTTAAACTTTTTTTTTTTCCATCTTGTGGACTGCTGAGACATTTCTCTGAATATTACCTGACTGTTTATTTTTTTTCTGGATTGGACAACTGTAAAAAGCTAATATCGCAGGTTTTCTTTTCCAAAGACTACTTCCTCTTTGAATTTGTGCAAAGAAGTTCAAGCGTCTCTGAAGCCTAACCTTCATTTTCAAAGGGCTTTCCTTCATTACATTGTGTAATTTGGATTCACAATGGTCCAGGGACTATCAAGCCGTCTGTGTCATTTAATTATAGGTGTATGAAATTAGAGTTTTTCCTCCTGCACTCGTCTAATGCATCCTGGAATTGATAAGTGAGAGGAAGCTCATCACATTACACTGCAGAGCTGTGATCCTCCTTTGTTGCGGCTCACTCACACTAATGGGCCTCATCAGCTTCGCAGGCAGATACTTGACTATTAACCACAAAAAGAGGCAGAAGTCCTAATGGGAAACACAGAAACAGAAGGTGGGATGATGGGAAAAAGGGAAGCAGTAAAGAGGGAGAAAGACTGAACACAGGAAAGCTTTTCACACCATCCGGGATATTAAAAAGAAACAGAATTTTGTTGGTTAAAATAGAGCTGGAACTTAAATTTTAAAGTTTTAGAAAACAAATGAATCTAAGATGCATATCATATTTGAATGGGTTTTATAAATCCAACCAGTCCTCACTGCTGCTGATGTCATTTATCCATCTCTAAAGGCCATTTGTCTCTTTAAGCAATCATGTGTCTTTTTAGGTTACAGTGGGGTTGTATAATGTAGAGCAGGTGGCATTTTAGACCCACCTCAGAAACAAGCTGCTATGTAGAGCTGAAAAGTTACTTTGGTCTCATTTCTAGTCTACTAAGATATTTAGTCTGAAAACTGGACAAAAAATACTTGGTAAGATTTTGTACTTATGCAATCTTGAGCTTTCCTTGATGACTGTGTAAGTATCCACCCAGAACACAGAATGTTTTGTTACAGAAATATCTACAGCCACAGTGACTTTTTGAATGCTGATATGCCCCATGTTTTTACGGAATATTAAATATTAAAATTTTCTTTGTTGGCTTACAATTCCTATTTAGAACTGTCACAATCCTGCAAGAAAGCTGAATGAAAACTAAAATCAGATTCCCCCCCTGAATTAATCCCTATCTTCTACATCTTCAACCTCCAACTTTATTCACTTTCTCGACACTCGGTCAACAACCAGGTCTCGAACTCAGAAATCTCTGTGATACAAGTCCCGTTTTTTTTACATTCCAGGACAGACTACTAATCGCAGCGTGACTCTGAATTATCTGCATGAGATACAGCAATAACAAGAGGACAAACTCTGCTGCTGATTTTTAAGTAGGCACCCTGAACACACACCCACACGCTTGCGAGCACTCTCCTGCAAACCTATGAGTCGACAAACAGGCTTGAGAGATGATTATTATGCTAAAACAGATGCGCGAGTTTCCTGCCTTCAGATGGTGCTTTCAGTGGGATTTGGCCTTTTCTTGTTCGCCGCTCACCTACATCAGGGAGGCCAGAGGGTGATGCTGCAGCAGCCTGATAAACAAATGCGGACAGTGCTCTAAATTTTCAAGTAGCTTGTTTCCACAAATACTAAATATGAATGTTGGTGAATTTGGGCACTATTGAGTTCAGTGGCTGTTAGTTCTAAGGATTAATCATTTAGAACTTTACACAATTCAATCATCTATGACTAAGTCATATGTGGGGAAAAATAATACGATTGTTCATACCCATGTTAACTGAATTGAAAGACTGGGGGTAAAACTTTTCTTTTCACTTACAATTACCCAGCCATTTGGTTCAGGTTTTCCTCAGTTTTTTCTATAATTTTCTGCCTTTGGTTTTAGCTGCTGAAGAACTCACTTCTTGGCAGACATTTGTAAAGAAAGTGTTTCCTTTACAAATGTCTGCCAAAATCTTTACTTTTGTAAATATTGATGCTTTTGAATTCAACCCACTTCACTCTGATACGCCAAAATAAAGCAAATTGCCAATGGAGTTCAGAAGTCAGTAAATTAATAATTTTATTCTGCTTTTTAATTCCAACTTGAACCTCGGTGTTTTGTGGAGACCCCAGAGGTTTGAAAGAGAACATAAAGGAACAAACAGCATCATCAAGACAAAGAAACAGCAGGTCAGAGATGAAGCTATGGAGACGTTTCAAGCATCATTTCGTGATAAGCTCCTAAACATCTCACAGAGCTCAGTTCAATCTGTCAGAGAAAAAGTTAAGGCTAAGGGACAAGTGATAACTCTGAAATAACTGCAAAGATTCAGAACTTAAAACATTTAATTATGCACTGCACCAGTCTGTTGTGTCAAGATGAAGACAATAGTTTCAAGTAAAATCGTAAGAATTCCAACTTTCAGGCTGCTATAAGCCTCGAAGCTCTTAAATGAAGGTGTCAGATGAAAACAAAATTTAGCCTTTTGATCTGCATAGGAAAATCTTTCTATAATGAAAAACTAACTGCATATCACTCTGAACTCAGTTGCCATAGTGCAACATGGTGGTAGCATGTTGCTTTGGAGATGCTTTTCTTCTGCAAGTCCAGGGGGAGAAAGTCAGAGTTGATAAGTTTGATTTAACACTGGAAGAAAAGATGCTGGAGTCAGCTGTAAACTTCGAGTAAGGGTTGGAAGTTCACTTTCAGAAGAACTATGACCTTAAAATTAGTTGAAAGCATAATTCACGACGTGGCATACTGGCCTACTCAAAGGCCAGACCTAAATCTGGTATGAACCTTGACGTCTCCATCCAATATAAGCATTGCGGAGGTCTACGCCATAAAACTCCAAAAACTTGCATTGAAGTTTGTGGTTTTTAGTGGGGCAGAATGTGGAAGAGTTCAAGAAAGGCCCGGTTATAAAAGGTTTGGATTCGCATATTAAAATAATTGGTTATTTTAGATTCCAGCCACACTTGATTTATTCAGGTGCAGTGAGCACAGAAGGACATTTCACATTACTAGGTCTTTATTTACACCTTTCTGTCCTCATATCTTATCCACTCAGGCAAAATGTAAAAAAACCAAAATGTTCTTTTTTGCTGCATAACTGGCCTAAGGCCAGTGAAGGTATATATTAAAGAACGACAAAACTACTTAATGCCTGCAGGCGTGCAGGCGATAGGGCTGCCATATGTTCTCATGAGCTCCAAGCAGATGTTGTAAAATTAAGGATGGGAGGGTATAAGAAGCCTGCTGTAAAACTAAGTGGAAGCAAATTAGCACAAATTAACAACAGGACATTGATTTTTAGCTCTTAAAGGTTAATGTGGTTTGTGACTCCTCTGTCTGAGACCTTCCTAGGAGAAAAGAAAGGAATGTGAGCAAGAATCGCAGAGACTCTGACATTAAAAAAATAAGACCAGGGAAAGACAAAAAGGTGTTCCTTGCTGCAAAGACGGTATATTACACATGCAAGCATAAAATGAAGAACTGGTTGGTAGGTAAGTGTTAGCCAGGATGACGATGAGGGGTTAAAGCAGGGTTATGGTCAGTTTGAGGAAATGGACCGATGCCAACTTAGCGACTTTGTTGCTAGTTTGAGCAACTTTTCAGACCCTTCTGATTTTTTTTTTTTTTTTTTTTTTAAAAATTTTTTTTTTCAAAAAAATGTTTTTTTTTCAAAAAAGCAACTAGCAACAAATCTAAATACTTTTCCGTGTATTCTTGGAGACAACATACAAAGCACCAATCGTAGACATCAACAAACCTAAAAGTCAGAATTTGTACAAAACACTAATATTGGTTAAACTGGCTGTTTTTGAGCCGATGGATTATTCATATTCTAGACCCAAATTAGCAGATATTTCCATGTAGGTTGTTTATTGATATAACATTTAAGTTAATTAATTATGCATCATGATTATGAAAGTTTACGTTTGAATTATTTAAAGGAGCTATTTCATCAGTCTAAATGATGGACAGATGGACGAACAGTTGGACGAGTGGATCAATGTTGGATGATTGGATGGACGGATGGACAGACGGACATATTGGATAACAGCTGAAAATCCATACCTAAAAGTTATTCCAGACATTCTGAGACTTTTCCAGAAGTTGGAGGATTCCTGTGAACAAACATGACTTCCTCTTTCCTCCTCCAGACCGTCACAGACACATCTGCAGCATCTCAAACACACAACTCCACCCAGAGGCACACCAAAACAGCACGACCCTCTGTCACAAACATGCGTACACACCCGCACACTGCGCTCTGGATGATTTTTCTTTTTTTTTTTAAAGCTCATGAGGCTTTTTTTAACATCCGTCTCTGCGCTGTATGTTGGCTTTGTGCAGACAGCTACATAATGTGAGGGTCTGAGTGAGCGCCGAGCTCGTGCCTGGATTCTTACAGAATAAAATGCCATCATTTATATTCATACGCTGCCTGAGGAGAAAGAGAGCAGCACACTTTGTATTCGACACTAATGCACATAAGACACGGGCCCTTTTTATAAATAATGATTCATGCTTTAGGCTTTCAGTGTCCCTTCTGAGCTGCTGTAGTTTTCCTCACGAGTTTCATAACCAGATACTTTTGTAAATTACATCCATAAAGCATGTAAGATCATTATCAACTAATTTCTCATTTGCATGTTTGATTCTTAAAACCTTTCTCGTGTGCAAAGTATGTAAACCAGCACGCCGAACTCTGCATAGCATGAGCAATATGACCATTCAAATGGTAATGAGTTAGAGAGGAGGCGGGTTGTTCATTAAAGACAAGATTTACAAGGTGAAAGCATTTTATTTATGAAAAGCAGCAATGTGGCAGAGCTGAGTGGTCACACTGAACCAAGAGTGAGTAAAATGTGTCTGGTGTCCCTCAGGGCGTTGGGGAATACTTTAACTCTGGTATTAATTGAAAAATGCACTCGTGTAATAAGTGTTCAGCCCTTACTGAGTTTTCCAATAAAGCCAGTGGAAACGTTTTTACTTATTAATACTGCATAGTAAAAAAACTTAGTATAGTAAAAAATAAAAATTAGTTTTGATTTTCATTTACATTTTTGATCACTTTTACCCAAATGCAGCAATTTGAAAATGAATGTTCTGAATGTGTTGCTTAAATAAATGTGACAAATTTCCTGCACATTTTTTTCTCAGTCTCACATTAAATGTGAATAAACCTTTCCTGCTTCAGGTCAGTTAGGATTACCAAAATCATTTATGCTGAATACCAGAATAATAAGACTGTCACTTTTTTTCAAATTTGAAAGATTACACATATTTCCAAGGACATTTCCATTCCATTTTTAGTGCGGACGCGTGCTTTATGCGTGAGGCCCCTGGACTTTCTTGTCTAAATTTGAAGAAGTTGGGGAAAAGCCGAATTTTGCTTCTCATAAAGGGCATTAAACAGGGAAAGTTGAAAAAGTTGTCTGGTTTAGGTGAGGAAAGAGAAAAGAAGATGTTTCTTCTTTAAAATATAAAATGTTCAATTCATCATTTCTTTGTTTTAGTTTATTTTAATTCAAAATAAAACTCATCTTGCAGCCATAAACAAAAGCATAGTGGGATCCAGCTCAATCTAGCTGAACACAGAACCATTTACCCAAGTAAATCCACTCCCTGGCAAATACCAGCCTAGCATGAAGGCAAACAAAAGGGAGAATGAGAATCCTTGTCATTTTAATTTTTTTCTGCAAACAGTGCTGAGGGTAAACGATTCATCTCACGCCCTCGGTTACTTTGAAGAGAAGCTCTCCAGTGTTCCTCTGATTCCGCGCAGCCCTTTTTGAGTTTGACAAGATGAAGTCTGTGGTGTGAGAGCTGCTCCACCTTTTTTCATAGCGAGTAAGGCGTGCAGGAGGTCGGGACTCAGCAGCCGGAGTACATATTTATCGACGTGATCCGAGTGTCGGCTCCATCATGAAGAGATCAGGCCGAGGCGGCCCGGGATCCTCTGAGCACATGACCTTTCAGCGAGGCAGCGACAGCGAACCAGAGAGGGAGACGCAGGAAGACGGGAGGAGGCTGGAGAACTAAATGACGCTGACATTTAGACACCGCGCAATGTTGACCTGCTGGGATCTGAACGTCCTCCTAAATATTAGCTGAGCAGTTCCACATCAGACGCTTCACCCTCAGCGCATTTATTTATCTTGCAATAATGAGCCAGAGTGGCTCTCTGAAGCCACTCTGAGTGGACTGATCTCAGTCAGATGCCCAACTGAGATTTTCTTTTCTTTTTTTTTTTTATTAATTGCGGAAGAAAAAAAAACGGACAAATGTACAGAGTACTTTCAAAAAAGTATTTTCTTTTTATTAACCATGCTCTTTCTTTTCGCTTTCGCCTCTAAGCAAATGGGATCCCAATCATCGAGACACTTTTAGTCAGAAGCAGACTTGGGCACAATAATTCATTAAAGCTGGATAATTACAGTAGTACATTTGAAGAAAGAATGAGCCAAATCCAGCCATTGTTGCTCAATCCACAAGATTTTGTTTTCTGGATATAAGTAGAAAAAACTGAACTCCAAATATTTAGGAAATGTATCATATTCAGTAATCGCTCTCTCTTTTTCTATTTATTTAGAAATCCCATTTCTTAGACTATCAGAAGACATTGGAGCCCCACAGCATGGATGTTTTTGTGAAACATGACTCCAAATTATTTAGGAAAAAATATGTGTGCAGCATGAGAGGCTGCTGTAAAGTCAGTGATGCATGAAATCTGTTGGGTTTCTTTAGTTGTTTTACCTATTGACTAGTTCCCTGAGTTAAATGTGCTGTTTGGTTGGAATTTATGTGTGATTTAATTGAAATGACTTCTTTTGCAAAGTGATTGGAAACATTGTTGTGAAATGGCTGAAATGCACAGCTCCAATGCTCTTTCACATGCTATTGGCTGTTATTTGCAAAGCAGCCAATCCAGAAGCGCCATTCCTTTTCCCTGGCACTGATTAGCCGTTTTTTGGCTAGGCAGTTGATGTGCAACTTGTGTGGAGACATTTAGACAAATTTTAGTATGTTTGAGTTCAATAAATTCAGTCTTATGTGCAAAAGAACAGAGTTTCCTAGTGTCATATAAGATGCCAAGTATGACTATTTATTTCCCCTTAATAGCAACATAAAGAAGACTGCAGATATCAGCTGTGGTAGTGCTAAGACTGTTTCCACTGTGTTCCATGTAACAGTTTTTCATGTATTTGCAGATTTCAGCTACTCGCAGACAGCTGTGATCCCTGTGAATACCAGAGATCCACTGTACTTGACTTTAGTCACAATTTTGAATTAGAAAAAAAAAAAAAAAAAAAAAAAGCGTGGATGTGTTGATTTTTGAGTGAATTTTTGCAACAACAACAAAAAAAAAAACTTGTGTAAGTGACTGATTGGCCTTGTACAGATAAAAACTGGGTTGATCGATAAAATAATATTTAAGCACACTGCTGTTATCTTGAGGGTTCTATTTATGTGTGCCTTTGGATATAATCCCATTTAAAATTCAGCTGACTCTACTGTCTTGTCATAAATATGCAAAACGTGATATTTTGGGGGAATAATGTTAAGCGATACCAATTGTGGTCGAGTACCTTTTCAGGACGTGTTCCTACCCTTTCATTTCCATGGCGTTTCAACCCCAGCACCTTTACGGAGAGACGGCCTGTTGAGCTCGCAGCTTGACATTAACAATTACGGCAGAAGTGCTCCTAATTTTTGATGATTTTACTCACTACCTCTGAAAGACCCTTCGTCTTAAAGAGCAGCACGCCTGGGTGTATCGACAGACTGACCTTCGCTGCTGAAGATAATGAGAGTGAAAACCGAGTAAACAGCTTTCTGCTTCCCCCTCTCCTCGACAGGCTAGGTCTGAGCAAAGGGAAAAGGAGAAAGAAGAGGAAGAGGAGCCTCTGCACTGCTCTGCTCATTACTGTAGACACACGAAGGAGAAAGAAGGGGAGGATGAGATTCACAGAAAAGAGGAACTCTGACTGGCATGTTCCTCCACTCCCTCCTCTTCCCACTTAGCAGAGATTTAAGAAGATGAGATCTGTGAAAGTGGGGGAATTATATTAAGCTTTCCTCTGGTGTTAAGCTGAGCTGCCGGGGCTTTTCTTTGAGCAAACACAGTGAGGTGAGCCGGCAGGACAGAGCTCGCCTGGGGAGATGGAAATCTGCGACTGAGGGCCCCGTCTTGCCGAGAGCTGTCATATCTGTTTACTGCTTTGCAACGTGGTGGGTGGCTGGGGACGCCCAGACTCAGACCCACTGCCACTGTGGATCTTTCTCACTGGTCCTTTTTCCTCCCCGAATAATTTCAAACACACAAGGAAACTAGCTGGAGAGGCTTTAGCTGGCAAGCCCATCTGTTTTAGTCTAATCACTGGTGTTTCAGAGCGTCTCAATACAACGCAGTTAGAGGAATGCTTCTTTACAGTATGAAGAGATGAAGTATTCCCAGGTCTGGACAATTTCGGTAAACAGAGAGCAGAGTATTTGTATCAACAGATCCTATCTAGTCATAAACCACAGGATGCTGTATGGGTTTTGGGTTTAGATTTAGTTTTGAATCTTCTCTTTTTTCTTAATGTATTTATCTTATTTCCCCCCCCAATAACTTCATATTGGGAGGCGGCCCTGTTAAAAGCTGTGCTTTGTTGGGAGAGTTTCCTAGTTGACCTATTGTCTAATATTTTACTTTGTATTGTATTTTGTATTTTCCTTTAGTCATTATTTTTGATATATGCAGGCTCACATCATCGGATTGTTCTGTGGAACGTAACTCTGCCAATTCACTTTTTTTTCTGACGTATGACTGAAATATTTCAAAGAAAATGAATCTCGACATGCTGAAATGCATCGTTTTTGACAGAATATTGGCTGGTAATTGCAAAGCATCCAATCCAGGGCTTCCATTAATATCCATTTTCTCCGTTTGGTCTAACGATTGTTGGGGGCTAAGTGGTTGAAGTTCCACATCTTCTGAGTCATTTAGGCAAATTTCCCTATGTTGGAGCCTGCATTTCTACCATTTTGATTTTAGTCAATTCAATTTTGTGTGCACACAGGAACAGTTTTTCCTAGTATCAAATCTGAAGACATTTTTCAATATTTCCTTAAGTTTTGGAAATGGAAACAACACAGTGTTGCACAGATTGCATCGACATCAAAGCAAGGCCTGTACATCATGGAGCTGATACGTTCAGATTCCTTTTGGAAGGACAGGAACATATTTCTCCTTTGTCCATTTTCACGCTTCTCACCAGGCACATGTATGTATACCATCAAAGTTGAAATGCAATTCATTAACAAGAGCCTGGCCAACATCATCCTCATTATGCAGGTAAAATCATGTAGTGTGCGATGATGAGTTTCAAAGATCCTGCACATCTAACAAAAGGAATGCAACTGAAGCTTGGCCAGAGATGAGAATGATTGGAAACTTCCAAATATATGACTTTTGCTGGGAAATGTTCTCAAACAACTCCTACTACCAGCTGAATGACTGTGGCTGTTCAGGAATTTTTTTTCTCCACATCTCCCTCTCTTCCAACCAGCTTAGAAGTGACAGACAGCTCCAATCACAGCTGCACTGCCTAAATGCTGTTTGCTGAAATTAAACCGAGATGGTACATAATACAGCATGTCCCGTTTAAGCTGCCGCAGCCGCTGGGGAGAAGAGGAAGAAAAATATGGTTTTCAGTCGTGCTCCTATAATGATAAAGCATGCAATCTCTGCAGAAACTATCAATGTCTCCGCCTCGCATCAGATGAAAGTGTCCATCTAATTGAGCCAATGTGGCCTCTCTTTAAAGGAGAAAGAATGAGCACTTCAGGCTACAAACGTATAATGACAGAGCGAGGGAAAATGGAAAATGGTGGACTAAATTAGAAGACTGAAGGCACTAACACATCAGAGAGGGAGGGGGGAGAGAGAAATGTACAAAAGAAACAAAAGTTTTGCTGTTTTACAGCCTCTGCTTTTGCGTGTTTGATTTTATTTATTAGAGGGGATGTATCATGCAAAATTCACATTTTGCATGTTTTTGTGCTTCTATTTGGTTTTCTACTTCTGAAAACAGACCAAACACTTAAACCAACACAGATGATTTTTGATAATATCTTAATATTTTTGGTGTCTGGAGAATTGCCCTTTTCAAAAATGTTTGGAATGAAATGTCAAAATTTCAGCAGACCCCTCACCTAGCAACCCCAGCGAAGCCCTGCCTGTTACCCGGCAACAAAAATGAAGATTCAGCACATTCGGTCCGCTGCTTTTTCTGCTGTGTGGCCTGTACAATGGCTACTGGAAAAGACAAGTGTTTTGCTGTTGATTTATCATCTAGAAACAACTTACTGCATGCTTCTTGATTTTGCAGGAGACTTTACTTTTGCTTTTCAAAGATGTACAGTTGTGTAATTGCGCATCTGTTTGTGGCCATTTTCACATGCAAACGTAAACATTGTCAGGCGGTGTGGTTGACTCGGATTATGTGGATTAAAGGGACAAGAGGCCCTAAAACATCTTCTAAAAGGAGCTTAAAGTAGGCAGAACTGAGCAGACTAAAATCTAATAATATGCTTAACAGGTTACCTTTAAGGGTAAGCCAATGTGAAAAAGCAACTGCCTCTAAATCTAATAACTGGATGTGTGACCTTCGGAAGCAATAACGGCCATCAGGATTTCTGTCAATGAGTTTTTCAGTCACTTTGGAAGAGTTTTTTCCCAGGACTCTTTGGAAAATAGTTGTCATTGAAAGACATTGGCAGGTTTTTGAGGGTAAGACTTTGGCTACAGCTTACCGAAACAGTCTGGCTGGATTTTTTTTTAGCCATTCTGAGGTGGAGTTTGACTTTAGCTGATGTGTTTTGGATCATTGTGCTGCTTTATTTCCAAGTGATGGAGGCTGACCCACAGCAGAGGGACAGATTGAGGCTTTCACTCTACTAGAACGACTCAATTAGCTCAAAGTCAGAAGTTGCGTTGACGGTCAAACTATTTTTTGGGGTGTGTGTTTGCGGGGTTACTCCCTGCTACTGCAAGGACAATTTTAAAGAAAAAAGTGTTATGTAACTAAATGTCATATTTCTATTTTACTACATCAACAGGCCTGTTTTTAGAACAATATTCTTGACCATAATTCGATAGTGTTTTAGGTTTCAGCCTACTTCACGTTGTCAAACAGGTTAAAAGTGATCTGATTCTACATGTCTGGTAGTAATGAGGCCTGGGTTTAGCTTGTGGAATTTAAAGCTGTTTTATCATAATGTAACAAGGAGGTAAAATTACTGCTTCACAAGGTTTTTACACATAATGAATGAAATCATTTGAATGCTGCTTTGTATTTCACTCAGGTTAGTTTTCATTTTAAAATTAGGTTTACCTAGGACATTTTTTGTGTGGAAAAAGATCAAATCTGCAAAGGGCAGGGGGAGTGTTTTTTTTTTTTTTTTTTGTAAAGTACAACTGCTGACACTAAAATAACTCCTTGTAAACTGTATCATTGCATATTGGCATATTCTTCAACCTACAGATATTAATTAACCTCTGTAATTTAGCTGTAGTTGTTACTGCAGGCCTGTCAATGCGGCGAATTAATGCAGACATAATTGCATCAAACAGATTCAGCAGAGAAACCATCTCCATGTGATGACAGATCTCTTTGCTCATGCTACAGATAAATATTCATACCTCTTTATAGTTTTCCCACAGGGCTCTGTTTTCCTGAAGGCTCGATAAACATTTAATCAGAGCTAATAGTCTGGGTTAATTGCTCACACGAAAGGTCAAATCAGTTATTGACAGAGTCTGAGCAGGATGAGGAGTGGAGGTCATGATGCCGAGGAGGATGATGGATCAGGACAGAGGCAGCAACAAGTTCTGCTCTGTCAGATGAAAAGTTACAGAAGTTTGTTAGTTTTGGGACATTACTCATTTCAGAAGAATAATTCATCTTCAGACTGACAGAACCATATAGAGTGTTATTACAGAACAACAAGAGTGACAGATTGGAAAATTATAGTAAATTAAAGGCCAGCAGGAAGAAAGAAGGGAAGAATTATGCTTTGGAAATGATTTCAACTTGGAACTAGCTGGAAACAAAAACCAGTATGTGGCTGAGAGTGTGCAAGCCTGCTTTAGTATGCAATTAATGAGCGTGGATATCATCAAGGTTTTAACAGCGTTTCAGTTTTAAAGCATATTTATTAAACATGAGATCATAATCAGACTTTTAATGTTGGACACGTCTGCTATGGAACAAATTAAAGTGTGCATCAAACAGCAAACTGATGTATTTTAAATTAAAATCGCAATTCTCCAGACACATAATGATGATTCACACTGACTGTTAATGAGCTCAAAGAAACATCTCATTTGTTGTATATCTGCGTATACAGTTAAAAGAGTTGATATGATGAGCACTTTAGTAAGACCAAAACTCAGATAGACACATTTAAACGTAATGTGCAAATTAGATTAGAGGTGTTAAATAACTCCTGCTTATCGCCAAGCTATAAAAAAAATGATTCTGTTTTTGTTACACTGTGAACAATCCTTCTAAATATGTTTCAGAGATATCCACAATCAACATTATTTACTTTATTCTACCCCCTGATGTAGTTGAATAATTTAGACTAATTAGGTAGCATTATCAGGCTCTATTATCATAAATGCTCAAGCCTTAAAATATTTTCAGTTTTTGTAAGATAAATACAATTACAGCCTTTTCTAACAATCTCCTATCCCTCTATAAACTTTTAATATAGAACATTTCAAAAAGTCCAAAAATTTGTGACTGCCTTTGAATACAAGGTTTAGCAAAAAGAGCCTAATGTTAGCCTTAGCATACTCTCAGCTTCATTGCTTTCCAGTATTTGTTGTCTAATGTGTAAAACGTCTTTATACACATTTTGATTGTATTAAGTCATTTCAATTAGTCTACCTCTCAAATATTAGCTCTGGATGTAAAAGTTACCAAGTTCCTGAAAGGTTACAGTCATGCTCTCTCTGTGTCTGAACACAAAACCTTTTATATTGATATTGGTGTAAGACTCTTTACTCAATAATTAAAGCTGAATACCATGATCATCGCCAATATTCTACAGTTAGCTTGAACATACTCTTTTGGTTCTGGCTAACAAAGAGTTTATTTATTTTATTTTTGTTAACTAAAACTTCTATATATCACTTTCATTTTATTCCAAAATGTCATTCTAGTTACGTTGGGTATTTTTGAACAAGTCTGAAATTCTAAGATGCAAAGTTTTGCCTTTGACTTGCAAAAGTTAGCACTAACAAGCAGAATATACAATAAAATTTATAATAAATAAATCAACTTATTTACCTCACAGGAGCCAACCATCCCAAAGCACAGAACAGACCCTGAACCACTGGAAATAAAGAGGGATTTTTTTTTAGAAATTATGCAACTATAATAGAAGTGAAACAACAAACCAGAACAGCTATAGACAAGCTTAGAATACTTAACGTCACTATTAAATTAGGCAACAAATTATTTGGAAAGCCTCAATATAAAAGCCTAGCTATCCCAACGAGTCCTTAGATTTATTTTCCAACATCAAATCACTGATGGAAACAACAGTTTGGATTTCCAACAGGCTGCCACCTCCAATTTACAAATCTCATCTTCAATGTCTTAAATCCACCCATGCGAATTACAGAAATAAAAAGAATGAGACAGAGTGAGGAAAAATGAAAAAAAAAAGAGGTGGAAAAAGCAAAAAAGAAGAGGTCATTGAAAGGGAATGAGACAACTGCATCATAATCCAAACTTGTGCACTATTCATGCTAAACGGTTACCCAATTTAATTTGCCTGCTTAGTAATTTCCTACAGAAGCTTGTCATTTGTTGCCCATTATGACAACATTACCGAGAAATAGTTTCGAAACTGAAAGTTGTGAACTGCGGACACTGCAGAGGTGAGGACACCGAGGCATCCCAGGTGAACATTCGGTCAGATATAAACTACAAGTAAGCACGAAATGTATCAACTTTTTTGGTTTGGTTTCTTTGTTCCAGCAATCCTTTTTGGCAATAAATCTCAAACCGTCAAAAACCCTGTTTAATTCTCTTAAAGTGGTGGCATATTTTGAAAGGAAAATTAATTTCTGGTTTGACCTGCAGAGTTAAGCATCCAGGTCGCGCCCATAATAAATTCTCTGGGCCAATGCCTCACAGCTTATTCTGCTAATAGCTCTTGTTTGGAGGCCTTTAATGGATTTGATTATTACATTTTAAAGTAACAAGACACACACACACGCGCACAAACACACACACACACACCTCTTCATGCTGGTCATAGGCTTAGTGAAGGCGGCATAGCATCATTTTTCTCACATAGTCCCAACAGTGGATATTGCCACTGATTGCCAAATGTCAATCAAATTTTTATCTGCATTCGTTTGCCTCAAATAATGATGAGGAGCAATGCTGTCCCACAGCATCATACTGCCTCCACCACAAGCAGAAATTTGGTGATGGCAGAGAGAATTTGGTAAAGTTTCTCATTGTCAGTATTTTCAAAGTAAGATTTGAAACAACTACAAGGAAAGCATAGCTCTCCAGGGAAAATAATTGAAAATATTTGGCAATAATGAGGACGGAAGTGTTTGACAGATCAGAACAAAATAGACTTCTAATTTAGATTAAGGTTAGATTGAAGTGAGACTATGCAAAATAACCCAACTATATTGAACAGTTTTTAGTGGTGAGGATCTGTTTTTACCTTTTAACATTTACCAGTTTAAATATGAAGGAAGAATGCCTGAATAATATTCTGTATCATTAGGTTTTCTATTTTCAATTCACAACAAAAGTTCAAACCATAAAACATTTTTTGTTTTTTGTTGTTGTTGTTGAATGAAATTAAAAAGAAATTAAAAAAATGTCTTGTTCTTCATATTTTCACACTGTAGTCACAGATCAAAATCTACAAACTAGAAAAACGGAACGGATTGAATTTGATCTTAACATTTAATTGCTTGGGTTTAAAGCAATTACATGCTTGTGTCAAATGTCACTTTGACATTTTTCTGCCAAAGTGAGGGTCATCTAGTAACATCAGGGGATATGTGCAACACTTTCCACTTTGAATATTCAGGTAATTAAAGGGATAAATAGCTGCTCAAATGATCATTATTAAGCACAAAAATATACTGAGGAATTTTACTGCAATGCTATATTTCCCAGAGAGTCCAGTGAGTATTTGTGTGTTGATGTCAAACTTGTTCACTTTGTCTTCCTCTCTTTTGAGCATGGCAGAATGTTAATCTGCTACAGCTTGGAGGAAGTTTCTGCTTGTCAGACCAGTGCTGAAAATCTTTAATTAAATTTGTGTATGGTCCCATTGCATGCAGAACAATTCCTTGGTCACATAAACCTAAGTAATGAAATGTTAAAATCAAATTTGGCTGCCTGTTTTTTTTTTTTTGTTTTTTTTTTGGTTGTTTGTTTCTTTTTGTCTTTGTCTATTTTCCTGTTTTGATGCAAGACTAAAATGTAAAATTTGAAAAAGACATTTTTGATTTATTTGTATCCAATTCAGAAGCAAATAACACGCACACACACACAAAAATCAGTTAAAATTTTAGATTTTTGTTGTAAACTGAAAATTGAAGGTACGACTGGATCTGATTCTGAATGCAGGGATGCTGGAAGATTTGATTGTGACCTCATATAAAAAAACAAGGTAAAAAAAGTTGCCATGTTTTCAGGGCACACATTTAACAAACATAGTTATCTGCATGTGCAGCATCTGCTTCATCAGCACAAACATAATCACAGCACTCGGGGGACATATTTGAGTCTTCAGTTCTTCTACGTGAGCCGTTAATTGCACTAATGACACAGATGCACAAACTCACAAATACAGAAGTGTAAACAACCATCCATGCCACCGCTGCCACACACCCGTAGATGCTGCAGGCCCAGCATATGGCGGCTCATGTGCAAACTCTGATTTTCTCCAAGCAGATGTTGGTGATGATGCTTCCCTGAGGAATCTGATTAACGGCGCTAGTAAAGACTTTGATCGCACCGACCAACAGACTCGTCTGTCGTGCTGAGTCTGTTCATTTCTTCACCATCTTTTCACCTCTAAGATTACTACGAAGATTAGTGTAATTTGCACATTTTTTTTTTTTTTTTAGTATTTTAGGTGGTAGTATGTTAGTAGAACATGAGTGTTACAATGACAGAAATAGTGAAGTTGTAGAACATGAGAGCTGATCCAGAACGCTGCTGCTCGCTTTCTCACTAAAACCAGGAACAGAGAGCACATCATCCCAGTTTCAAAGTCCCTGCACTGACTCCCTATAGATCAGAGAATACACTTTAAAATACTTAGTTCATAAATCGCTGAACAGCTTAACACCACTTTACATTAAAGATCTGCTGTTGTTTCAGTTTGAGAGCCCATAGAATTACATTCATTCAAATCAAATAAAACTTACAAAACATGGAACAAATGAGCCATCAATGCTGTCCTACAAAGTTAGTTTCTGTCTAAAAAAACCCAGATATTCTGATTTGTGATGTAATTCATGTATGATTTATTAGTACATTGACCATACAAACATGTGTTTAAACTTTAGCAGCTTTCAGCATGGTTGATTTTTTTTTTTTTTTGACAAACCATATTCTTAAACATCCAGGTTATTTTCCATTGGTTGAGGTAAATGTAAAATCTGTAGGATCTAAGACGGTATGTAGAGCAAAGATTCTGCAGTATTTCCTAAAAAGCGACAGCATTTTCTGAACTCATTTTCTTCTTGCCTGATGAAATGGAATCAAAAATGCTGAAGAATCTCAATATGTGATGATGTTGGGATTTACTTATAACTATGTCTCACTAAATAATAACCCTGCAGTTTGGTGTGCCACTAAGTGTTAGTACAGCTGTTTTTTTAAAAGAGCAGGACGAAACAGAAAAGGCTCTCAGCTAGTTGACTTTCCAACAGGATATATTTCTTTCATTTTTATTATTATTAATATTTATTTTTAGTTTGTTGAACTCTAATGTCTTCTTATTAACAGTGATCTGACAAGAAAGCAGCTTGTGAGAGAAAAGGAAGACATATGGCAAGAATTGAACATATGGCGGCTGCGTCTGGGTCCGGAGAGGAGACAGCTTCACTCAGGTCTTCTCCATTCACTCAGGTCTTCTCCATCCACTCAGGTCTTCTCCATCCACTCTGGTCTTCTCCATCCACTCAGGTCTTCTCCATTCACTCAGGTCTGCTCCATTCACTCTGGTCTTCTCCATTCACTCAGGTCTTCTCCATCCACTCAGGTCTTCTCCATTCACTCAGGTCTGCTCCATCCACTCTGGTCTGCTCCATCCACTCTGGTCTGCTCCATTCACTCTGGTCTTCTCCATCCACTCAGGTCTGCTCCATCCACTCTGGTCTTCTCCATTCACTCAGGTCTGC